>PVKC010033882.1:0-13820 GCA_004027635.1 Crocidura indochinensis | reverse complement strand
TACTATTGGTGTATAGAAAGGCCATTGATTTTTGTGTGTTAATTTTGTAGCCTGCCACCTTGCTATATGAGTCTATTGTTTCTAGAAGCTTTTTGGTAGAGTCTTTAGGGTTTTCTAAGTAGAGTATCATGTCATCTGCAAAAAGTGAGAGCTTGATTTCTTCCTTTCCTATCTGGATTCCCTTGATATCTTTTTCTTGTCTAATCGCTTATGTGCCTTTTAGGTAGTTTGTATTTCTTCTTTGAGTAAGTGTCTGTTCATATTTTCTCTCCACTTTTTGACAAGGTTAAATTCATTTTTCTAGTTAAGTTCTGACAGTACCTTATCTATCTTAGATATAGCCCCTTATCTGGTGAGTATTGGATGAATAGTTTCTCACATTCTGTGGTAGCCTTTGTATCCTATTCACTATTTCCTTTGAGGTGCAGAAGCTTCATAGTTTAATATAGTCTTATTTGTTTAATCTCTGCTTCCACTTGTTTAGCTAGTGGTGCTTCCTCATTGAAAATGCCTTTAGACTTGTTGTTATGGAGTGTTTTACTTACATGTTCTCCTATATACCTTATGATTTCTCCCATATGATCCACCTATACCACTCCTAGGTATATAGCCTAGGAACACAAAAACACAATACAAAAACACCTTCTGCACACCTATAATCATTGCAGTGTTATTTACAATGGCCAGTATCTAGAAAGACAGACAACAGATGAGTGGCTAAAGAAATTGTGGTACAAACACAATGGAATACTATTCAGCCATCAGGAAAATGAAGTCAAGAAATATTCCTATACATGGATGAACTTGAAACTATTATGCTGAGTGAAATAAGTCAGAAGGAGTGAAATAGACATAGAAGTGTCTCACTATGGTATTAAGGAGGATTAAAATATATGGTATTTAAGGTATTAAAGCAAGATAAAACATATTATTGTAATAATACCCAGAGACAATAGAGATGAGGCTAGAAAGACCTGCCCACGATATGAAGCTTATCACAAAGAGTGTTTGGTGCAGTTAGAGAAAGAACTACACTGACAACTATCATGACAATGGTAGTGAGTGAGAGAAATATTTGAATACCTGTCTTGAATACAGGCAAGGTGTGGGGAGGAGGAAGGTAGGGCATTGGTAGTGGGAAGGTTGCACTGCTAAAGTGAGGGGTTCTTTTTTATAACTGAAACCCAACTACAAGCATATGCATAATCATGGTGCTTAAATATAGTATAAGAACAAATCTACTCTTCATGATTCTAGAGCCAGAAAATATGAGCCAGATTAAAATTCCAGATTCTATGACTCAGAACTGTACTTTCTTCTAATTGCTTAACCCAAAAATAAATGGGTGCATGAAATGTATCTTATTTTTCCCAATGCAATCTACCTTTGGCTAATTTCATGATTAACGATTGGACTTTTAAATGTCTACACATTTTAATGCAAATACAGGGAAATAAAACTTTTATTAGCTGTTGCTTCTGCAATTCCAAGGAATGAAACACTAATGACAAATTCACTGGCTTTTTTTTTCTTTACTTCTTCAGCAATAAATAAACAGGTTTACAGAAGACAAGGTCTTTCAAGGAAATGTCTGTATGATACACATAGGGATTTAAGACACGTACTTTCAGTGAGCTGTGAGACTCCCATAATCCCTGCCCCATACAAGAGAGATTTGATTTAATAAGTGCTGATTTTTGCTTTGTAAATAGAATCAAGTTCTCCTCTGCTGGGGATTCTAAGGTAATGTAGGCCCCAGGCTAATCTGCATATTTTTAAATTACCAAGCACATTTTCACTAGAGCAATAGTCAAGTTTGTCCCAAGGAGGATGCTTTAAGCTGAGCAAGAAGGAATGGAAATTTTTAAATGTCTCTTTCATTCCCTCCTTTTTTTTATTATTTAGAGAAACAAATATCCTTTTTATCTGGAAACTATTTGTGCTAGTTACATAGAACTATGATATCTGCTGTTCACCAAAATTCAAATTTTTGCTAGATTTTTTTACTTGCCATCAATGCCTATCTGTGGCAAAAATTACAAAAGACATCCAGTTTTTAAAATTAGTTGTTTTGGAAGAAAAGACATGGTACCATGCATAGGATGGATGTTCTGTAATTGTATGGCCCTTTTCCAGTCACTAGCATCAAAATTGTTCCCTGAGTACCAACAGGAGTGATTCCTGAGAGCAGAACCCTGAACATCAATGTGTATGACCCCAAAACAACAAAAATGTGTCTAATTTATTAAACTCCAAATAAAACCATAATATGAATCAGAAACTTTGCTAGGTTATACTAAACTAAAATCCCTCTTTCCTTCCTTCCCACCCTCCTTCCCTGTTTCTTTCCTTCCTTCCTTCCCTCCCTCTTTCCTTCCTTCCCTCTCACCTTCCTTCCTTCCTTCCTACCTACTTAATTATTTTCCTCCCTCCTCTTTCTTACCTTCCTTACTCCTATCTTCATTCTCTCTTTTCTTTTTTCCTTTCTTCCCTCCATCCTTTCTTCTTTTTTACTTCTATCTCTCCCTCCTTCCTTCTTTCCTTTCTTCCCTCACCACTTTCATTCTACTTCCTTCTTTCTTTCCTTTTCTCCCTCTTTCCTTTCTACCTTCCTTCTTTCCCTTCCTCATTCCTATCTTCCTTCTTTCCCTCCCATACTCCTTCCCTCCTTCCTTCCCTCCCTCCTTTCCTATTTAGTTCCTTCCCTATTTTCTTCCTTCCCCTCTTTCTTCTTTCTATTTCTCTCACCCCCTTTCTTCGTCTTTTCTTTCTTCCCCCTCTTTCCATCCTTCCTTCTTTTCTTCCTATCTTCTTTCTCTCCCTCTTTCCTTCCTTCCCTCCCTCCCACCCACCATCCCTTCCTCCTTCCTTCCCTCCAATCTTCCAGACTTTCTTTCCTCTTTCCTTCATTCCTTTCTTCCTTACTTCCTTCTCTCCTTTCTCCCTTCATCTTCTCCCCTTTCCTCCAACATTCCCTCCTTCCATCCTTACTTTCTTTATTCTATCCTCTTTCCTCCCATCTTCCTTTTCTTCCTCTTTCCTTTTCTCTTTCCTTCCCTCCCCATTCTTTCCTTACTTCATTCTCTCCCTTCTTCCTTTTTTCCTACATTTCTCCCTTCTTCCTTCTCTCTTCTTTCCTTCCTTCCTTTGTTGCTTTCTTTCACATCATGTTCTCTTAAACACAACATTTTTTTCATATTTTGGATATAGCTGGTCTGTATATGTTGTATAAATTAATGATAGCACTTTAGTCTTGATGGAACTCCATGTCATAAAATGAGAATTCTTCAGTGTAGGGGGAAAAAGAGAAAGTTGTTTTTGCAGGCAGATAAACAAGAATTCTGGAGATTATATTTGCTAGGTGGGGCTGACTGACGAAAGGTGCTGTTCAGGGAAATGAGTGTGAAATGGTATGTCTGAAATCAGCATTTCATATATGGGCTGTAAGCAATGAGAATGAAAATACTGACAGTGTCATCAACATAAAAATTTTGAACTGAGAAATGAACTGCCACATATATTTTCTAAGGGAGTACTCTTTATGAGATCACTCATTTTCCTGACAACAATAAAGCCCATTTTATGAACCAGAAGAGCAAGAGTTGATGAGAGGCTGTGAAGTGATTTTGAGGAAAAGGAAGATTTCAAGATATATTTAAATAAATTGAAATACACACAGAATTTTTGCAAATTAGGATAATAAAATGGAAAATAGGAGAACAAAAGATACTTTTTAGTTTTTTTTCTCACAGAATTTATTATTGAAGAAAGTGAGAGATTTTAGATTTATCTGTTCCTTTGGTTTTGGGGTTCATGAATAAGAAAATAGATTATAAATATCTAGTACATAATTGAAGGTATGGATGAAGCTCACAATGTGATTTATAGGAAACAGACATCACTGTGGACATATACAATTTTCAAAGAGTGCACAATGTATGATATTCTAATTGTGTTGTTTGCACACCTAGAAATGACACCAAATAAACAGTGTTCTCCATTTAAACCAAAGTAAAGTTGGCTTTAGTCAAAGTGCTTGATATTCAGCATTATGAAATTTAGAGAGCTATATTATGCTCTCTCTACAAAAATGAAAATAGCAGGTTGATTTATGAAAAATAAAATATAAATATAAATCTAACTATATATGTATATATATTAAAATTCATTGTGCTTCTGTTGGAAATATTGGTAATATACAGTTTTATATTGGGCACATTGCAGAATACTTATCTTTTCCTCTATTGCAAGTATAATTTCAGACAATTTTAACCCCTCTTAGTGGGGAAATGTTCACATGTTTGTAGTCATTGAAATTTTTAATTATTTCAAGTAACTGTAATAGTGTGTATCTTTCAATTCCAAATTGCATAAAGTCCATTTCCAAGATCTGCATCTAGATATGTTCTCTTCTTTGGAAACCAATGTCAGGATTTGTCTAAAATATTTTTCCTGGTGCTTTCCTCAGCAGTTTGAACAGGAAACTGAGCCCTGGCCCAACATTTTCACTTTGCTCTGATTTAACTGAAATGCCCAAAGCTAAGTCAGTGATTCTGTCTCCAGTGCTCACAAACATAGGTTCCTGTCTTTCTAGAGCCTGAATTTCTGTTTCAGTCTCCAGTGTGACTTTCAACTATCCTCTCCTTTCTCCTAAATGCCCATTTAGCATTGCATAATTTCCTTAACTACTCTGCAGTTTTCTCCAAGGAGCCTTATCTTGTTTTTAATTTCTTCCTGTTAAGCTCATTAAAAAACATCTTTTAAACATTATACAATGGAATGCTTTATAAACGCGCATAATTGTGCCATTTTTCTTGAAGCAAGTATTGTTAGAGATTATTAGGTGGCATAGAGATATAACAATGAGATTACATACAAAGCAAATAAAATAAACTAATGTAAAATTATTTTGTTCATTCATATATATCATGCATTTTTCTTTCATCTTTGGAAAAAGTAGAGTGCTTCTATAAATGTGAATTGAAATAGGGACAGAGAACAAAAGGAAAAGACAAATGACATTTGATTGCACCTCCTTGTTTTTATCACCAAGCAAAACAAGTTATTTTTTTGACAATCTCAAAACCCTAAGCCGCTCTTGTTGGCCTCCTTGTTTTGGGGCATCTCTTTTGTTTCCAACACATCATTGCCTTAGTTTGTCTTTTGTCTAGCATCTATTGCAAGAAACTGTTGATTACTTTTGATTCTTGAACATAAATCAGCTGTGATTTTAAATTTTGAGTGTTAAGGTCTCACTAGTCACATTTTTATAGAACAAGTGATCTGTAATACTTAACCTTGAATCTAAAAATCTCAAAATATGAAAGATGTACTTGAGGGCTAGAGAGTTACTCCAGGGACTAAGGCATTTATTTGACTTGCATATATTCTACCTAGGTTCACTCTGGCAGCACAGAAAGTACCCTGTGTTGAACAGTGTTGGAAAAAGTCCCTGAACACAATATGGTGTGAGCCAAAATAAAGCTAAACAAGATGATGGTAATTTAATATTTTTAGATGGTCTAAAATGGAACTTACGTAAAGAGCCATATATATTTTACCTGGTTTTTAGTGAGCACTTGTCGCAACATTGCCTTTTAGATTTTTTACTGCTAAATGCAATTTTCTGTATGTGAGACAGAAATAGCAATTACCTTTCTCCTCCCAGCATTCATGCTTTTGTGCTTATATCGATAACAAAACCAAGAACATACTCACCAGGAAGAAATATTTATCTTCCTTAAACATGAAAAGAGAAGCAGATGATTTAATCTGACACCTGGGAGTGAATTTAAAACAACCATAAATTGAAATTGATAGGAAAGTGTACCACATAATTAAAGCTCTGTCATCTGGAAGATAAAAAATGAGGAACATGCAAATGGATGTCTTTAAGGGGAAATGAAATGTAGATGGGTGACAAGCTGGGCTTTGCCTTTGTCACAGACACATAACAATCATGCCTTCTTTCCATTCCCTAATTCAGCTCTCCCGCACTACACAGTTCATACACTTGGAGCTCAAAATTAAAATATTTTAGTTTGCTTAATGAACTTGTGTTCAACAAACTAATATTGATATTTTTAATTATGAATGAGTAGTTTCTTTATACACTCACGGTATAGAAATGTATTCTTAAGTTTGGAAATAGATTCTACTCTATTTTGGCCACACTATAGTTCTTGAAAATAGATATCATTCAAGAATAGTGTCAAAACTTGCATTTTGAAATGCATTGAAAATTGTGCACTAAATGAAAATTAATATTTAAATTTGTTATATAAAATAATAACCCCTTAGTTGTGCATGATAAAATCAGGCCTCTGTACCTAGAGATCTTGGTATTTGCTCAGGTCATAGGATGAAACCTAGGACAGATTCTTTTTTACAGTTCTAGAATTTCTGTTCCATCACTCTTGTTGTAATCAGTCTTCTGTAATTAGTTGCCTTGGTTTTTGCACAGATCTTAGGACAAAGCCTAGTATAGAGTCTTTCATTATGGTTCCAGAAGTTCTGCTCAATCACAATTTTCAAAGTCAGACCTGTGGAATTAGAGATGGTGTATGCAGCTAGAGAAATAACTACACTATCGTATAGTATAGTATAGCATAGCATAGCATAGCATAGCATAGCATAGCATAGCATAGCATAGCATAGCATAGCATAGCATAGCATAGCATAGCATAGTATAGTATAGTATAGTATAGTATAGTATAGTATAGTATAGTATAGAATAGAGA
This sequence comes from Crocidura indochinensis, assembly GCA_004027635.1. NCBI lineage: Eukaryota > Metazoa > Chordata > Mammalia > Eulipotyphla > Soricidae > Crocidura > Crocidura indochinensis. The sequence goes on along the minus strand of PVKC010033882.1, from coordinate 7,080 downwards.
AATAATTACACTAACAACTATTATGATTATACACTCTGTTGAGCTTCATATCATGAGCCGGTCCTTCCATCCTTCATCTCTATTGTCTCTGGGCATTATTATTATTAGATGAAGTCATGAAATTTTCCTATATATGGATGGTTATGGACTCTATTAGGATGAGTGAAATAAGTCAGAGGAAGAGAGAGAGAGACACAGAAGTCTCACTCATCTGTTGGCTTTAAGAATAATAAAAAATATATTGTAATAATGCCAGAGACGGCCAGGGAGAAAGCATGGAGGTAAGGTGTTTGCCTTTCATTTAAAAAGGTCATCGGTTCGAATCCCGGTGCCCCATATGGTCCCCCGTGCTTGCCAGGAGCAATTTCTGAGCATGGAGCCAGGAGTATCCCCTGAGCACTGCCAGGTGTGACCCAAAAACCATGCAAGGCAAACATACTACCTCCATGCTATCTCTCTGGCAAGAGAGATATTACTTTCTTTAAATAAAAATTAACCCCTGTGGTTCATTTTGTTCTATTTTCTTATAGAATTTTATTAAAAGTCATCAAATTATATTTAATGTATATATTTTTTCTTCTCTACTTTCTACAGCACAGGTTCTATTAATGAGGTAGCCTGAAATAGGTGTACTGAATATTTATCGATTTTTCCCATTGTCATGATATGCCCTTGGTAATACTATTTGCAAAATGTGCACATAATCTGGGATTAAAGTATACAATATAAGACATACAATGTATTTACAAACAATGCTTTTCAATGTAAGGCATACAAAAGGATATTTAAAAAATGTTCAACATACAAAGTTATTGATTCTTATTGATCTCAGAGATATAGATAGTTGTGTTTGATGCAGGCTCATTATATGATTCAATGCAACATGGTATTTAAAATTTTCAACTTAATTGGGGCCCGGGAGATAGCATGGAGGTAAGGCGTTTGCCTTTCATGCAAAAGGTCATTGGTTCGAATCCCGGTGCCCCATATGGTCCCCCGTGCCTGCCGGGAGCAATTTCTGAGCGTGGAGCCAGGAGTAACCCCTGAGCACTGCCGGGTGTGACCCAAAAACCAAAAAAAAAAAATTTTTCAACTTAAGTTTACAAAGGTCATGAAAGTTAACATGAAGAAATCTAAGTCTTATGAAAATAAAATTAATTTTATTAATGTACACAATGAAGGTGTAATAAATGTGGTCTTTTATCAAAAATGTAAATGACAAGTTAAAAGCAGAAGCAGAAAAATGAACAGAATCTAAGTCTGTGCGTAAAATGATAAGAAACCTGGGGGCAGGTATTGGAGCAATAGCACAGCGATAGGGCATTTCCCTTGCACGTGTCTGATCCAAGATGGAACTTGGTTGGATTCCCCAGCATCCCATATGGTCCCCCATAGCTAGGAGCTATTTCTGAGAGCATAGCCAAGAGTAACCCCTGAGTATAACAGGGTACGCCACCTTCAAAAAAAAAAGAAATCTGGGGGCTGCAATAAAACAGCAGGCAGGGTGCTTATTTTGCATGGGCTGACCTGGTTTGTGGCCCATTTGAGTCCTTCAAAGAGTGATCCTTGAGTGTAGAGTTAGGAATAATTCTGATAATCACCAGGTGTGGGCCAAAACATCCCCGAACATAAAATTAATGTTAAAGATGAGTTTTATAAATAAATAAAAAATATAAGGGATACTAAAAATATGAGCTATAAGTAAAAAGTAAGAAAACAAGTCCTCAGAGACAACGCTAAAATTAAAGATATATCTGCTCACCACAATGTAGAAAGGAAATAGAATTGAGAGAGAGGGAAAAAAAATAACTGCCCTAGATATTGGTGGGGTTTAGGAAATGGGAGGGTAATGAAGGACATTGGTGGCTGGACATTTGCACTTGTGAAAAAAAAGTTGTATACGTTCTCTGATTGAAACTAACTATGAACATGTTTGTAAACATGATACTTAAATAAAGTTTTATATATATACATATATATAAAGGTATATATCTGCTATCTAAATCTATCTTAACCATCATCAAATATTGATAACATGAATCATCATTCCAGTAGGATCAGGAGTTTTTCTGTGAAAGCACTATTGGTATTCATATATTTCCCTTTCTCAAATTAACATTTCAAAATAATTTTATGTATTACCTTGATAGACTAAAGTGAAAAATACCTGTTTTTCTTGGTTGACCTATGCTTGATCCATAGCTGCACATAAGATCCCCAAGTCCACCAGGAAGGATCCCTAGGTACAATTATTATTTATTTATTTATTTTTTTGGTTTTTGGGCCACACCCAGTGATGCTCAGGGGTTACTCCTGGCTATTCGCTCAGAAGTCGCTCCTGGCAGGCACGGGGGGACCATATGGGGAACCCGGGGATCGATCCTAGGTTAGCGCAGGCACTTTACCTCCAGGGCCACGGCCCGCACCTCCAGCACCACCGCCCTAGAAATGTCACCACTCATATATTAGATTCATTGCGACATAATAATTTCCAAATACTTGTAAGTTTATTTCCTTATTTTATTCTGTTCTATTGGTATTTATGCCTGTTTCTGTTTTTATTCAGTACAGTTCTAATTACTACTGTTTTAAAATATAGCATCAGGAACTTTCAACATTCTTATATTATTTTTCCTCCAAGAATTACTTTCATTTGAGTTTTCTGTTATTTCAAAACAATTTTAGAAATATTTGTTTCATTTACTTTAAAATTGTCATTAATATCTTAATAAGGATGTATTTGCATATTGTCTTAGGTAAAGTGTCCTGAATAATAATAATAATAATAATAATAATAATAATAATAATAATGTTAGTAATAATGTTTATTCACCCAATCAAGGAACATGGGATATTTTAACATTTCTTTAGGTCTTCAGTTTCGTTCAGCAATGCAATCTAGTTTGTAGAGTATGTGCTTTTTATTTGTTATGTTTATCTCTTTATATTTATTTTTTGATAAAATTTCTTATTTTTGAATATAAATAAAACAGCTTTATGCCTATGAGTTTTTCATTACATCACTTTACTCATTGTATCTAGTTTTCTTTTGTTGTTAATTCTTTATGCCCAATTGAATTTTCTTTTTTTTTTTTTACTCTTTATGTTTGTTTATTTGTTTTTTTGTTTTGGGTCACACTGACAGTGCTTAGGGGTTACTCCTGGTTTTATGCTCAGAAATCACTCCTGGCAGGTTCAGGTGACCATATGGGATGCCGGGATTTTAACCACCGACCTTCCACATGGAAGGCAAACGCCTTACCTATTTGCTCTTTCTGGTCCCGTGAATTTTCTAGAAACAATTTTAGCATATTTCACATATGATAATACCGAAAGCATATAATATATGTAATCTGCATTTTAATTTTATTTTTCTCATTATAGCTTTTAGATTCACATATTTTTTATTTGTTTGTTTCTTTTTCAAGCCACACCTACTGGTTTCTGGCTTACTCCTAGCTCTGAGATCAGGGATAATCTATGATGCTCAAGAAACCCTCAGGAGTACCAGGTATGCTCCAGAGACAATTTGAGCTAACAGGGATACAACTAAGTTGGCAATATGCAAAACAAACATATTACTCACTTTATTATCTCTCTGGACCCTCAGAGATTTCCATTTGATGTGTGCACATGTGCAATATTTGTTTTTAAAATTTGTAATCAGTAATGGTCATTGAAATCTCTGAGCACTTATTTTTAATCCTATGCAAGTCGTCTTCTATAAAGAACAAAAATGCTAACTTTTGCCTAGATGAATTATTGACAATTTCTCTTGGTAACATTTGGTAGTTTGCTTTATTTTTTAACATGTAACCTTCAAAAAGCTTCTAAATAGTATCACTTAGAAATATTCCTGAGATTTTCAAAAGTCTGCCTATAAATGATAAACAATTTGTATTATTTCAATGCAGATATACTCATATTATATATAGATGCTTATACAAATGCATTGTATACATTTAAGTACATGTATTTACAAACATATATATATATTTATACATAAATTTTGTGTATACTAAAACTAAATTTTCTATATCCTGCAATACCCAATGCCATCAATTTTCTGCCTTACAATTTCATAAGTCAATTATTTGCAACTATACTTTTATTGTAATGTGATATGACTATTAATTCTCTGTCTTTTCTGTCTTTCTGAGAGGTGAAAGGTTTGAGGAAAAGCAGCCGACATGAATCCTTTTAGTCAGCCAAGTTTAGTAGTTTTCTTGCATGTGCATTCATTTTCCAAGAAGTCATTAGCATCTCCCTTTTGATTGTTGCTTTGCTGGTGTTGTGGTGTCAGTGCCATACTTCTCCTTTGGAGGTTTGAACTGTCTGTGTCTTCAAAAAAGTATAGCTCTGCAAGGTTACCTGAAACCATAATGGGGATGTTAAAAGTTGATCCTGGGATTTATGTCTGAACACTCCTTATCTTGAGTGAATCATTGCTAGAACTAGTTTGTGGTGGAGATTATTTTATCTTGAGTATTCACTTCTGCACTACCAGGCATTTGATATATGCCTTCCTACTTCAATCTCATAGCAGAAAAAAGATCAGTTTTGTGAAAATACCAACTATCTTTAGGCCACACGTCTGTGCTTGAGTTTTCTAATTCATTTTCTAGTTTGGTCATTTTCCTTCAGTTTGGAACTTATATATATTTTCTATGTCAAATCTCTGCCAATGACACAGTAATATTTTTCCGCTGTAATTTTGAACTGAATTATCTATCTTTCATCAGAAGGACACATTATAATTTAATGTGTTTTATTTAACTAAATTATTATGCAGTCAATGATCACTTTTATAATATTAGCCAAAAGAACATATTTTGTACTTCCTATGTTTTCATTAATAATTTCAAAAATATGTTTGACTTTTCTTCCATTTACCTGAGCAGTATCATTGTATATATGCACAGTTATTTCTGAGCCATATTAACTTTCAGAATTTTAATTCTCTCTATTACATATATGTTTTAAACTTCATCATAAAATATTTGTAATCAACCATCTTCAATTTCTTTGGGAAATATATCTTTCTTTTCTAGTTTTTAATGTTTAATACTACTTTCATTATTTCAGTTCCTCTCTTTGGATCTATCAGCCTAGACATATAAATGACTTTATCAAAATAAAAACACTTGAAATCAAGCTTTAATTTTCATGGCTTTTTTAATTTTGAGTTTGGAGCAGGGAGATGTAAGGATCTCACTTCTGCAGTAATCCCCATCTTAATTATAACCTGTTTAGATAAGTGTAAATGATCCCCAAATGTAACTGATGTAGACACAGATATGAGTTTTGTAAGGGTAATAACAAGGCACAGCAAACTTAGTGTTCTAATAGCATAAATGATTTTCTCTGATTCTAGAAGTTAGGATTCTAAGGTCAAGAAACCATCTGACTAATTTTCTACTGAGATTTATTTGATTGTTTTTCCCATGGGTACCCCCTCATATAAGTGTCTTTCTCTCTCTTTTTTCTCTCTTAAGAACACTAGTCAGATTGAATTGGGGACTACACTTAAGAAACCAACCTTAGTTAAATATTTTTAGTGCTTTAAAGGTCTTTGTGTGTATACAGTTTCATTTAAAGGTACTGGTAAAGCAGGGTTAGATATTGAACATATAAATTTGAAAAAAATAGAAAGTTTCTAAAATGAAGCTTATTATTTTCGTTTTGGCAAGCTGTGATAATAAAGCAGTAGGAAAATTATCTTGTGAGAAAGAAATAATATCCAGAATATATATGGAGATGCAGTGTATATGTGAAAATAAAAACTGTTGAATCTAGTCTGGTGCAAATATTTCATGAATGTGACAAAAGGCCAAATTCATTAAGAGAGATACATTTTGACCTGAGCCTGCTTGGCTAACAGGTCTAGAATTTATTATTTATATTTAAAAAATTGCTTAAGGTTTATGAGCAAGAAGGTTGCTATAATCAGAAGTGTGCTTCAGTTCGATTAATTTGTCAGTACGATGTGGTTTATAAGCAGTGCAATATCATAAATCTCATTATCCGTAGAGGTTGTTCATGTGTGGCATTTATTGCTTTCTATTAATACTACGTAGAGCATCTTTGTATTTCTCCCACAGACTATTTCCTTTGTCACCTCAAAAATAGAAATAGGACTCGTAGCTGGTTGTTGAATTCTACAATGTTCTGCCTGCCACTGAAATGAACTAAGAATTTCTTTATTAAAAACAATAAAAATATAATTATCCCTGAGTGGTCTTATTTATTTTAATTATAAAAAGCAAAGCATGGCTGGTGTCAGAGCAATATTACAGAGGGTTCAGCTCTTGCCTTGCATGTAGTGAACTAGTGTTCTATCCCAGGCATCCTATATGATACTCCAAGTACAGTAGTTGTGGATCTTGAGTACATAGTTTTGAGTTGACTGAGCACTGCTGAGTGTGATGGAAAAACAAACAGAACAAACATAACATGGGTACATATCAACTCTCAAAGCTACATCTAGCCACTTAAAGAAAAACAGTAAATAACATACTTACCTTTAAAACTGAAAGTTAAAGGGCTGGAACGATAGCACAGTGGTAAGGCGTTTGCCTTGCACATGACCAACACAGGATGGACCCCGGTTCATATTCTGGCATCCCATATGGACCCCGAGCCTGCCAAGAGAGACTTCTAAGTGCAAAGCCAGGAGTAAGCCCTCAGCGCTGCCCGGTGTGACCACCCCCAAAAAAGAGCAAAACAAGACAAAACAAAACCCTAAAAGTTAGGAGCTGAGAAAATAGCTTAAGTGATAAAGCACATGTTTTTGATAGTCTGAGCTCAAACCCTCATACTGCTTGCCCTCCCAAACACATTCCACTGGTTTCCTAGTATCCCCTTGAACATTAAATCTTATATACAACAATAGTAATTATGCCCATGTTGACGATGATAAAATGCTAGCAATTGAAGTATGATTAAGATATCACAATTAGGGGCCAGGGAGATAGCATGAGGTAAGGCGTTTGCCTTACATGCAAAAGGTCATCGGTTCGAATCCCAGTGCCCCATATGGTCCCCCGTGCCTGCCAGGAGCAATTTCTGAGCATGGAGCCA
>PVKC010033881.1:0-13844 GCA_004027635.1 Crocidura indochinensis | reverse complement strand
CTGGGTCATTGGACCTCAGTTATTTCCACCGAATAAAGCTGATATTTCCACAAGTCTGACTCTCCGTGAGCTGTTCACTCGCCGATTCACCTCAGAACCGCTGGTTACTGGGTGGTAGACGCGTTCTCCGAATTGGAGGAAAGAGAACTCGTCCTCCCTACCTCCGTTAGAGAATCTCTCCTGGGAACGGATTACAGCAATTTTCATTTCAGTTTACTATATTGTTAGAATAGAACTAAGGATTATTTTATGTGATCATGTCTGCATCCAATAATAAAGAAAAAATCCACAGGAGTACCTCAAATATTACTGTGAAAGATTGTAATCCACTTTGGTCACAATAAAAATTATTAATAAAAAATATCCACTGGAGGGTCTGGAGAGAGAGCATGGAGGTAAGGCATTTTCCTTGCACGCAGAAGGACAGTGGCTTGAATTCCAGCAACCCATATGGTCCCCTGAGCCTGCCAGGAGAAATTTCTGAGCATAGAGCCAGGAGTAACCCTTGAGTGCCGCTGAGTGTGACCCATAAAACCAATATATATATACATGTATATATATTGTATATACATATATATATGTATATATATGTTATATGTATATATATGTTATATGTACATATATATGTATATATATGTATATGTATATATCCACTGGAAACTTAAATTGCAACTTCATAGTAAAAATAATGGGGGATAATATCTTGAAATTATATTGATTTTCATAGTTATTAGAAAGTATAGCTCATTTTTCTACTAATAGTATGAAACTAAATTCAAGGTTATGTCTATCTCTAAACTGGCTTTATTCTATTCTTAAAAGGAAATTTGGGTGGGTCTATGCTCTGAGAAATATTTTGCTTTGTAATTAACTTTCATACTACCATTTATCATTGGGTAAATGATATGATATTCTTGTTATTTTCCTGCTTTACTCGTTTATTTAGCCTATCCCATGTGGAAATAATGTGTAGTTTGTCTTTCTCTGGCCACATGACAGGACAAATTTAAGAGAGCACTTTATATCATTATAAACTATGGGGGCAATATTTATAAAATAACAGTTCAATGCTATGAAAATAATTTTCTAATAAAGCATCTTTTCTCAATTTGTATTAGGATAGAAAGAACACAAAAGGAGACTGGCTGAGAATTACAAGATCTTACTTTCATTCACAATTATTTGATAAGTAAAAGTTATTCAATTTTTATCCTTAGTACTTTGTCTACAAAATGAGATAACTATGAAGAATAAAACTAATGGGAAAATTTAATAAAAATGAAATGTACCAATGAAAAGTATTAGTATTATTTCTACCATGATTTTGTTTGGGAGTCAAGATTTTATGGTTTATTTTTGGGTTTTTGGTATGATATATGAATGAAAGGGATTCATGATTATTAAAAAATGGCTTGACTACTTCATTTAAAATACATGTATAAAACTAGAGAAAATACATTTCCTGATGTTCAATTTTCGGAAATTGTAGTACAAGCTGTAAGGTTTCAATTTTGCAGCTGTGTTCATTGAGATAACTTTGGAGAAGATTTTGGAAAAATCTTTGCTGCCAGCAAATCCTTCAGAGAGGATTTTAAACTGTACTAAAGTTGTATTATTGGATTTCTCAAACAGATTATAAGAATAAAAAAAATATTTTCATCAACCACATCTGTAATGTTTTTCAAAACTTTGATTTTTTTTGAAGTTAAAATAGCTCCATTTCTATGTTTGAACATTAGATTTTTGTTGTTGGTTGTGGTGGTAGATTAAATGACTATTGAACAACTTCAACAAAGGTTGAAGAGTTGTTTGGAGATTAATTTTAAGAAATGTTGCCAAATGGGCAGAAACATCACAGATTGTTAGCATTATCTTGTAGAGAGGAGCACTCTGAAGGAATGGATTATTTCACATTTACTTCCTCCTTGACTTTTTTTTTTAAAGATTGTTTTCTGAGTCAACATAGGGGATATAGACACTTTGCAGATGCAGACAAAAATTTAGCATCAAAGGGTTGGCCTATAAGTAATTGTGGGGGGTTGCAGGAAAGGAAAGATCTGGGAGTTTTTAGAACTAATAACATCTTCATCCCTTTATGTAAACAAATATGTGGTTTGTTGATAATAGAAAGATCGATTGTAGATATCTCTGGAGCTTCTGCCAAAGATTCAAAGTTTCATATAATACTGAAAAGGAGAAATTTGGGTTCTTAAAAAGAATCTTTTGACTTGTACTGCAAACATTTTAGCAGAAATTAATCTCTGTTTGAGAAACAGGACACCTACCAAATTACCCTGAAATTAAAGTCTTGTGACCACAGTAAGCCCATCCTTTGCAAATAGTCAAGTGAAATACCACAAGCACAAGGAACTGAGGAGAAAATCAAGATTTAATGTGATGAAAGCTAAATTAATATTCAATGTCAGGGAACAATTACAGTATGATGATTAATATCAGATAGCAATATACTTAAATATTTTGTAAAGCTACATTCAAATTTGAAATAATATTTTCTGCAAAATATTTATTAGAACGATTAGATGACTTTCCCACTAGTAAAAGAAATTTCACATTAATAACTGATCTCTGTTCACATAAAGCTCCATTAAAATTATTTGTATAATTATGACTCAGAAATGTAGCTTAATAGTAATAAATTACTGCCTTGCATGTGTGAAGACCTGGGTTTAATCCCCAGGATACAAAAAAAATATTAAACAAATGATAGGAAGTTTGAAGTTCAAAATGATATTGTATCTATTTTACTATATCCCTCCAGTACTCTCTATAAAATTCAGTCTGTATTTCCAAACAAACTCTGTGTTTACTTAGTAGCATGAATTATTCTATGATTTTGTTGACACTGAATATTTTTTACATACATCCATTGATACATATATGCATCCATATTGTAGAACATTTAATATATTATTATAGCTAAGTAAGTCATCTGTGTGGACAATTATATATAATATTTATCTAAATATCATGGCTAACAAAGTTGTTCATTATGTAGTTGCTTTGGGTATCCATGTCTCAATATTCATCCCAGAACCAGTGTGACTATTGTCCTTAGTTTCCCATCCAAAGACTAACCCCTATTAGACACAAAATAATCCATTTTATATTGCTTGTTACAACTAAATGACTTGGAGGAATTATCAAAATATATTTTAGTGAAAGAAAAATTTAGAAATTGTTATTTCTCACAATGGGGTCATTTAGTGAGGGTTTACAAGTCAAGCTATTTGTTAATAGTTGAACTTTCTGTGTTATTGTTTTTGTTTACTGAAGAATTCCAGGATCAGTTAACTGGTGGGTAAGTTTACAGGCTATGACTATAGGATATGGGTGTGGCTCCTGAAGATTTTAGCAGAATAGGGTAAGGCAATGGGAGGGAGGGTACTAGGTCCCCACTCTGAAAAGATCTCTATGTTTTCAGACCCTAAATTTGTGTACTTGGAGTTTATGTCAGTTTGGCATCTCTGCAGAGATTTGTCTTGAAGCAGTGAATTTGGGCCTTTGGCATGGTGGACGCTGCTGCCTGGGCTTTGGCTGAGTGGGAACTTGGCTCAGCCCCCTCTTGAGGGCACTCCAGAGTTTTCAGTTGGAAAACCGTGTATTCGTGAATTCTTGTGGCTTAGTTTCTATCAGTTCCAAGGTTAGTCCTGAATCTGTTAAGCTGGGTCTCTGAGTTTACATGGTGGTGGCTGTGGAATGTCGAACAACTTCTTTATCTGCTCATCTGACTTAAATACTTATGGTATTTCAATAACTGGCTATTTTAAATTGTACTGCAATGAACATGTGTGTAGTTATCTTTCCAACTTAGAGTTGATTGGAATCAGACTAAAGACTCTAAGTATAGATAACCAAGATTTTATGGATATAAAGTAGCTACTTTAAATTTTTTTAGAAATTCCATATAGCTTTCCATTTATATTAAACCAGTATATAATCCCACAAAGAATGAATGATGGTTTATTTTTCTTCCAGACCTCACCTACCCTGGTTTGTTTCAAGCCTTTTTGCTGAGCTGTTTTTAAAACATCAGCCTATAAAAAATGGTATCAGTATGTGATACTTAGGTAAAGCAATGGAAGGAATTTTTTTATCATAATATTGAAATGGTAAGTAGGTTAACCAACAAGTTAGACTGTATTCATTACAGCAAAGAATAAAAGCATGTGCATGTCTTTTTTGAATGAATATTTTTAAGTCCTGGGGATAGATACCCAAAAGTGGAATTGCTGGGCCACACGGAGTCCTGACAGAGTTTGGGGGTACAGCATTGGTACTGGAGTTCAAACCGGGGTTTTCTGTATATAGAGTAAGTTTCCTATCTCTGTTCAATCTCTGGCCCTTAAGAATTCTAACAAGAATTCTAACGGAGTCCTGACAGAGTTTGGGGGTACAGCATTGGTACTGGAGTTCAAACCGGGGTTTTCTGTATATAGAGTAAGTTTCCCATCTTTGTTCAATCTCTGGCCCTTAAGAATTCTAACAATGAATAATGCAGATGGAAGCCTCTCTTTTTTGGTTTTTGGCCCACATTCAGCTGCGCTCAGGGGCTACTTCTGGCTATCTGCTCAGAAATCGCTCCTGGCAGGCATGGGGACCATATGGGATGCCGGGATTCCTACCATCTTTGGTTCTGGGTGGGCTGCATGCAAGGCAAAAACGCCCTACCACTGTGCTGTCTCTTCTGCCCGGAAGCCACTTTTGTCTTCTAGGTGAATCCAGGGTTCTAACCCTGCCTGCCCCATAATCCATGTACACTGACTTCTCCCTGGCTGCTGCACCAGCAAAGCCCTGTGTCAGTCTTTGAAACTCAGTACACACCCAGAAGGGACGTTAATAAAGTAGATTCCAGAATCTTTCTACATCAGGGTGCATCCAGGCTCTGATTCCTCCACCCCATAGTCCCTGTGTCTTGTACCACTTCCCTGTGGTTGCCCTGCACAGGGAAGACCCTGCTCTGCAACCCACTTCTCAAACCCCAAACCACACACCATACACCAAACCATACACCACTTCTACCACACTAACTTCAAGTGTTTCTGGTTTTGATAACTTGCCTCAAATTCATTTCACAACACCCTTTAGGTAAATAAAATCACAAGTTATTCTCCCTTTTGAACACTGAAATAGCATGTTAGGGTGTTGGTTTGCAAGTTACAACATGATTTCACCCAGAACAAAAATCATCTTTGGCTTCTTTGTTCTTGTTTGATTACAACTTTTTTTCACCCCAAACAGAGATTTCCCTACTTGACATCTTGTTAGACATTTCTAAAGCATACCTGGGCAAGATTGGCTCAAGATAGGCCTTTTGTCCTTACTGTCCCTGCACAGAGGTGATCTCTGTACTTAATAAAAACTGCGGTTCTGGCAGGCAGTTCTGGCAAGCAGCTTAACGAGGCAAAAAGCTTGCTAACCACGCATCTTTCACTCTCTCAAGATTGGCCTGATTTATTTCCTGTGGCAACCACTGCTCCTGACCTTTTGCCCTGTGGTGGGATTACAGTGTCTGAGTCTAACATTAGGGCATGTACATAGTTAAGTTAACAGCCTACGGAGAGTGGGACCAGAGTGATGGAACAAGCAGTAGGGCTTTTTTCTTGCACATGCTAACCTAGGATAGACCAGTGTCCCATTTGGTCCCCCAAACCAGGAGTGATTTCTGAGTGCAAAGCCAGGAGTAACCTTTGGGTGTGAACCCCAAACAAACAAACAAACAAAAAAACCTAAAACAAAACAAAGCAACAACAACAAAAAAATCTTATGGAGAGTAACAGTGTGCTGAAATGTAAAGAAGCAGTTCATACCTCACACAATGGAGAATCCGAATCTCAAACCACAGTGTCCTCAGTTCTTTAAAAATAATAAATAAAGGGTCATACAGGATGCTATGGATTGATAACTGGTTGGCTTTCAATATTGCTTGTGTGGTCCCAAACTAAATAGAAGAAAAACATGAGAGGTTATTTAAATTGAGTTGGACATCTAACTTTTTATAAAGCACATATATAATCTGCTTAGACTATTTATCAAATATGTAAGTCAATCAACTCAATATTCTTGTTTTTAAGATTCTTACATTATCAAATACTTTAGATAACTCTCAAAATGTCATTTGGGGCCTTTATAACTCAATTTTTTTAGGGGTGCACACCTGGTGATACTCAGGGATTACTCCTGGCTTGGGGGACTATATGGGACACCAGGGGATTGAACCTCGGTCCATGCATGTGCAAGGCGAATTCTCCTATCACTTGAGCTATCGCTCCAGCCCTCTAACTTAAAAATGTAAAAGTTTTTCTTACTCATACATTTTCAAAACATACTGCACCTAAAATAAAAATTACCCTTATTGTTGGGCAATAATTATGTATATTTTTATATCTCTTGAGTAGTTATTACATTTATTTATTCACTACTTAAGTGTGCAATTTTTATTCTTAGAACCACTTGTAATATTTTATTAACTAATTTTCATATTTATAATAATTAATAAAATTTCTAGAATTTATCTTTTTGGGGGGGCTGGGCCACATCCTGTGGTGCTCTGCATTACTCCTTGCTCTGTACTTAAGAATCCATGCAGGTCCAATAATGCTTTTGGGACCATATGTGATACTGGGATCGAACTTGGTTGACACATGCAAGGCCTTATGTGCTGTGCTGTCACTCAGCCAGTTATCTTTTATACTTGTTGATTCTATACAAAAATATTAGCTAGAGGCCAGTAAAGTATCTCAAAGGTCAGCAGTGAATACCTAGCATGCATAAAGCCTTGTGTTAAATCCCTGGCAATAGCATGCCAAGTACTGCTGGGCATAGCTTCAATAGCCCCCAGTAACCTTAGCATAACCACATGACAGAATCTGAGCACTGGCTAATTCAACAAGTCAAAATATCAATTGTTCCACAAGCATTATGGGGAGCTCCATCCCCAAAGTGAAATGTATACTTAAACTGTTTTAATATAAAACATACTCTTTGTGTGCCTCAGTTTACTACAATTAATATAAATTATAAAGAAAATAATATTTAGATATTCTGTTGACTTAAAATTGTGACAATAGGTTGGGAGAATATATTTTAGCTTAAGTACATAACTATTTTCAAAATAATTGATCTACTAAAATATTATTTGATTGATTCATGTGAAAAATTTTGATAGAAGAAAAGAGCCACCCTAACACAGGACTTGTCTTTGTTCCATATCAGTAAAAGCTAAAAGCAATCAATATTTTTAGAGGAATCAAAATTAAGTTTAGATAAAACAAAGATCAACAAGAAATTTTATAGTAAAAGGGATATTTATTTATTGTATAGGTCATATTCAGTTTTTACTACCAACTATTTGAATAAAGTCAGTTATCTCTCCCCCAAAACAAGACTTATATGTTTGGATTAAAGAAGCATAAATGTATTTTTCTGCTCTTCTCTCTCCTCTTTTTTTATCTAAAAGTTTCTGTGTCTACCCGCAGCATATTATTTTAAAACTTTTATTAAGAAAGAATTTTCTTTGTGTGTTTTTAATAGTTTAATTTTTTCCAGCTTTGCTATGTGGGTGATCCAATGTTTAGGCATGTATAAGTATAATATAATTCGTGAATCTCTTAAGACTTCATTAGGAGGAAAGGATATCATATTCAGTGCAATATAGTCCTCAGTTTCTGACTTTCTAATGGTGTAAGTAATATATGTTTGGCTTTCTTCCAAATATAATATACTGTGCTAACTTTTTTTCTTTCATACAATCAAAAGAAAATGGGAGAGAATTCTGTTTTCCTCTGCAGTAACTAAAGATTCTTTTCTTGATCACTCAAAAGCTAAAGATAGATTGAGAGATAAGAACTCTAGCCCAAGGGGTGTTAATTTAGAATGATAATTTTTTAGCCAGAAAATAACTCCAAACCCAAATAAATTTAGTATATTGTTGTCAAGGAGATTTTTAGTAATCTTCCTGGGCTGGAGATAGTAGACCTGGCACCAGGTATGATCCTTAAACAGTCAGGGATCATTACTAAAGACCCAATAATGATCCCTGAATATCACAGGGATATGAATGACCACTAAGTGCAGACACTCCCTATCCCTCAAAAAAGCCACTTTCAAAAGGTCTCTTACTTTCTTTGCCATTCACAAAAATCTCTGTCAATTCTTTCAGATATTTAGATTGCCTGCTATGATAGCTCTGTATTTAAGATCCCCCAAAATCACATCTAAAGAAATTTTCATCTCTTTCTTTAGGAAAAGTGTAGCAAAGAGAACATTTAGAATGTTCTTTTGCATTATCTCTTCTGAGGAGAGGTGCTCACTTTTATGCCTGGAGATGTGTGCTGCTGTATAATAGCAGTCACACTGCTCTGTTGTGGAATATTATTGAATGAAACTTGACATTTTTTTGGAAGCTACATTGAAAGAACCTGCATAGGTCGTTTTTCATCTTGTTTGATAGAATTATCTTACATTCTACTCTTTTCCATGGAATCAGCCAGGGACAGAGCACTAAAATAGTAACAAATATTTATGTATGTCTAACTCTTTTCCCCCTACATTTTGTTTTGGGTCACATTTTGTATTCTCCTCTCCAGTATTCAGTCCCTTCAACTTCCAAACTTGGTATTTCTTTTTGTTAAAGTACTAACTTAAAAAACAATTCATGTCTAAAAACAATTTTCTCCTGTGACTGTCTTGATGCAGTTTGGCTCACCAAGTTTGGACCTGGCTCTTGCTTAAACAGTGCAGTCTGCTCCATCTTGGAACATTGCTTCCCAGCACATATTCTCATAGTAAAAAATCATACATGAAAGGCATTGAATATGCATATAAACATCTCTTAATTCTCTCTCTTCACATGTTTGGCTAGAATCAATAAAATCAAAAAATGTCAATCCCCATGATTGTCAAAAATATCTCACAAGACCAACTAGAAGAACAGACTTTGGAAAGGGGAATGCCTACAGGGACTTATGCACACTACGTAGAAGTGGAGTCTTAGAACTAGTAATTCAAACTATGAGAGATAAGTTTCCATTGTTCTCAATTCAATTAAAATGTCATATTTTCTTTAACAAAAACATTTTTGTTGGCACAGCAGAGACTAAAGTCTATTTCCAGCAGGGAACAGAGCAATGGAATCACTGAATATATTTCAGGGACAATAGAACTCAGGAAAAATATGCAGACATAATAATAGAGTTACCACATATTTGCATGTTCTTTGACTCCTTTGGACATCCCTCTTCATTTCTCTCAATTAGTAATATTGGAAAATTTATATTCACACATTTAAATCTTCTTGTCTGCTCCCCAAAACAAGCAGAGTTCCTAGAGTTCTCATTTGATTTGCAGGACATTGGATGAGGCTTTTTTTCAAGCAGTTATGGAAAGCTCAGTTCACACTGCAAGTCTGGAAAGCAAAAATTGCTTTTAACTGTCAATACAGAGGTAAATGGACAAGAGATTTAGTAGCTTATGACTCACAGTAATAAAATATATTAGAATTGTGTAAGCATTTTGCTAGGTAAAGCTTAAAGATATTTTCCTAGATGAAAAGAAGGACATATTTTATTGGTTACCTTTAGATGAATCTGTACAGATTTAGGAGGGTTGTCCTTAACATCTGTGCTTGCTTAACTAAATGCACCTTCTTTCCTTCTCATAGAATCATTTGATTATAGGGAGTAATCAGGAACATAAGAATAAAGGTGGTCATCTAGATCATTTGAGTTACTAAGTTTCAGGGGTCACATATAAGATTATTTGATAAATTTTCACCAATTTTACTTTGAAATAAAAATTTCAGGGTAGATTCTTTAGTTCAGAATATAAAGCATTCGTGAGGAAAAGTTCTTTATTATAATAATAAAAATTTTTGACAGAGCAGTAATCAGTAATTAAGGATTTTTAATTAGATTGGTAATGTGAAATTTCTTTTTAAGTCTTTGGATATCACCTGGCAATGCTCAGGGGTGTTCTTGATTTTATACTTGGGAATTACTCCTGGTGGTGTTTGTGGCACCATATAGTATGGTACCATATTCAATCCATGTTGACTGCCTGTAAAGCAAGTGGACCATCTCTCCTGACACTGTAATGTAAAATCTTATGATCTCATTCACACCTATGACCTTATTTCACATTATAAAGAAGTATATATTCAAAGATTTAGATCTAAATCAAAACTGTTGAGGCATCATTTCTAACAATAGGGATACTTTTGTATACAACCCAGTTTATATGAAAACTTTCTTACTGTTTGTTATTTGTTCTTCACAGGCTATAATTTAGTCTACTTTTTCTTTTCTCTTATATTTGAGGCAAAATTTTTTTTAATTTCTCTTAAAATTAAATACTTCCGTTTTACTACCTTGGCCATTTTATTTAGTTTACCCTCCTATATGACTTTATTTATAAATATAAAATATTTTTATTCACTAATCATATATGGGTTTTATGGGCACACCATATGGTCCCCTGATCATGGCTAGGTGTCAACCTTCTCCACAGAGCTGGGAATAAACTCTGAGCACAACTGAATGTGTCCCCACCCCCCCACACACACACAAAGAAATAAACCACTGAAAATTCCTTCAGTGACAAAAATACAAAGAATTAAGGGAACAATTTTTTTCCTGGTATCTGTGAGGAGATTACATGCACATAAGCTATACTGATCAAAGGACAACTCTTCTTTCCATATGAATCTCAGCTCTCAGAGCTCAAGTAGGAAATAAAAGTTTAAACAGGACCTAGGATAGCACAGGAGAGTAGTACAGGGGGGAGGAATTTGCCTTGCACGCAGCCAGCACAGGTATCACCCTGGCAACTCATATAGCCCCTGGGGCCCTGAGGGGAGAGATTCATGAGTTCAGGGTCAGGATCAAGTCCTAAATATCTGGGTGTGACTTCAAAACCAAAAAAGTCTCCTTCCCCAACCAAAATAACAGAACCTAGGACTGTGGATTTAGAGTCCCAAAGATTTAGTTACTACTTCTAATTTTACTGAAGGATTAACTGCCTTAGTTATGTTGGAGTAACATGGTGCATAAATAAGAAAATGAATAAGAAAATTTGAAGTGCTAATTTTTTAAAAAAATAAAATACTTTGTGTTTTTATACACTTCTGGTCTCAAAATAATGTCATTCATATAGTTAATACTGTAATGTTTTAAAACTAAGCACTGAAATATTTTCTTATGCCACTTCCTAGTTGAGATGTTATTTGAGACTTAGATAGGGAATAATACACATGACCAATATTTGTCCCAAGACATCCCAAATATTGAAATTATAAAGTATATGAGATATTCTGCTCAGGCTTTTGCTAGTGCAAAAGGAATCAAGTCTCATTATTATATGATAAACATTGGTAGAGACTGTAGGAGGTATTTGAAAGGGCTTTAGTGCTTGCTTTGCATGTCAGAGGTCTGGATATTTGATCCTCACACAACACAATTCCCTAAGTCCTAACAAAAGCAACTTCCAAATATTAAGCCACAATAGTAACCAGGAATTGCCATGTATGGCCCCACACCATATTTAGAGAGAAATCCAGATGATCAAGAATTTTGTCTTGTACCTTCCATTCCTTGACAGTAAAAACCATAGTAAATGGACGCATCTAAGGATATGATCAATATATCTCAATGTTACACTTAGGTGACACATAAAAGGGACAGAACAAAATCAATATCCATGATTTGACTGTTAGTCTTATGTGTTTGATTATTGGAGACAATATCATTAATTATTAGGCCAAGGGTTTAATATAGTGTTGGATGCAATATGTCTGTATTAGGTCTACAATATTACAGATTTTTATAAGATTAAGGGATATTGACTTGTTTAACAATTTAAGTTTCTTTTAAATGAAAGACTAAATATTTGCACCTGTAAACTTGGACAAATGAATTATTATTATTATGGAGCACTATACTTATAACAGTGCTCAGGACTTACTACTGGATATGTGCTCAGGGATTACTCCTGTCAGGCTCTGAGGGACCATCTATTATGCCATGTTTGGTGTATACAAGGCAAGAACTGCCTATGGTGCCATCTCTCTGGTAAGAAAATTATTAAAATCAGTTTAGAAGAATACAATTTCTAGGACAAGATGGCTGATGTATGTATAAAAAATTTTAAATGTCTTAGTCTCTTGGTTTGAAAATTTAGGAATTCCATAAATATTGCACTTCATTCTACTACTAGAATATTAGATAAATTACTTCCTCAAACTGAAACAAAAAGTAAACAACAGAGAACTCTAGTTACATTGCAGCTAAATAAAATATCACTCATTCAACTTGTTACCTTTAACCCAATCACAGTAATTAGCATTGGTACACTGATACATGGAGCAGAGTGACTGAGGAAGTAAGGGAATCCAGCACAAAGGGACCAAAGAGGATTCTTGTCCACATGTGAACACATTAATGGTCATACAGATCTTGGAGCCAGATGGGGACTCTGCATGAGTTAGCTCCAGTCTGTGCTATGATCCAGATTTCTCTGAAAAATAAATTGTTGGCAATTTGCTACCTATTAGTGAGTTTTTATAAAGTTCAGGTTTCAGCATGTAAATTCCAGCACATAGTTGAAACAAACAAAAAAGTCTATCAATGGAAAGCGAAGAGAAACAGTTTGACTTTATCTTCATCACTCCTCCCTCAAGCTATCACAGCTGTGGGTCAAGAAAGCTTTCCTTGGCTGTGCTTTCTCCTGAGGGTACAATAAGGAGAAAAAAGAAATAAAGTGCATCCATATCAAGTGAAAAGGCAATTTTGTTTCTGTAGATGATATAATTTTTCTTTCGTGGAGTGGTCAGAGGGGTTCCCAATGGGAGATCAGGAGACCGGAGGTCTCAACAGTGATTCTTGGTCAAGCAGATTCAATGTGAAAGTATTTATGATATGATGCAATTTAAATCCTGCAGTAAAAGGGATATTTAGACCCCACTGGTGGGGTGGGGGCCTCCAGGAATATACTTCACATGTGCATGGGAACCACATAGTATGGAGAATCAAGCCCAGGTCAGATGTATGCTAGGCATGCACATTAACCACTGTACTTTGTTTTGGGCCCAATGATACAATCTTATATATTAAAAAAAAATCTCAAAAACTTAAAACTGATTAACAAAATTATTATAGTCGGAAAAATAGAAATTGTTGTATTTTTACATACTACAACAAAAATATTTGGTAAAGTGTGAAAAAAAACTTCCAACAATAGTATCTAAAACAGTAGACAGGTGCCTTTGATGAGTTTCTCTTTTCATAATGAAAGATAAAGTAGTAATTACATGATTGATACGACTGCCAAATTTATTACATTTAATCTAAATCTTGATACCTATAAATATTGTGGAAAGAAAGAATGTTGAATTAATTAAATTAATAAAAATCTTGGATGGGAGTGGATGATGGTAGATGAATGTTGAGGCTTCCTAGGCCTGCCTGGAACTTCTTTGACCTGGCAGGTCTGAGGGTTCAGGATAACAGTGAGGAAATGATCCACAAGCAGTCAATAGAAGTCAGGAGACATGAAGCTTTATTATAAGGCTCTAACCACCATGTGTGGTTTCTAAGCTAATCAGCCTCTTTGCACCCAACCATCTTTCATTTCTCCATCCTGCCTCTTCCTGAGGTTTCTTGCTGAATATCCTGCTGAATCTCTCTATTACACCCCTTCCCAAGGCCTTAATTACCAATCACAGACCACTCCAAGCAGTGGGAGGGTCTCCCTTTCCAGGTGAGCTAGGCAGGAAGTTGGGGGGAGGGGTTAATCTCCTGATTCTTTGTTTCAAAAAAAAAAAAAAAAAAAAA
>PVKC010033880.1:0-13846 GCA_004027635.1 Crocidura indochinensis | reverse complement strand
GTAGGCCTGCTGGGTATCTCATGCTGAGTCATAGAACAAACAAGTTTGGAATGTTTCTCCTAAGAGGGGAGACAAATCCAGGTTTGACTGCCTAAAGCCCAGAAACCTTGTAGATATTTTTGCATTTACAAAAGGAAGCAAATATACTAGAACAGCATCCTTTCACAGCCCTGCACATAATATAGTCTGAAACCAAGATTTTACGTCAATACCACAATTATTCATACAAACTTGTCAGCCAAAGCAGGCTTACTTAACCCTGGGTGAATAAGAATTGGGGGGGGGGGACTGAAAGCTTTCAGAAGCTTGAAATATATAAAAAGGTGATAGAAAGCAGTTGTAAATGAATGGCAGAATTCAATGAGTGGGAGAGAGGGTTAAATAGAAGTTGACCTTGGAGCTGGAGATCCCAGAGGGCAAGGAGAAATTCTTACAGGAGTTTAGAGGAATGAAGTTGAATGGAGTAATCTTTAGAGGAGAAATCACAATCGCTGAAGTTATTCTGTGTATAGGAAATATGCAAATATAAATTAATTTTTCTCGCTGCAAGAAGCTCTGCAAAGTTAAAAATAACTTATAAACACATACAGATTGTGGTAGAAGGAATAATGATCAGAGCAGAGATACAAAACAGCTGCAATTCTTTAATCCACAAAAATGACCTTAGCAAACACTCTTGGTGTGGTTGTCTGATATCACACATTGAAAAAAAAACTTGTGAAACGTGGGTAATATGAAATGCTTTATTTGAGGATGAACTATGTACCACCGCATCTCGAAAGAGATTTGAAAGAGCAGGTTATGTTTGTTGGAAAAATATAGCATTTTATAGTATCTGTCTCTGAAAATTATAATATGTGAAACATTTCCGAGATGCATACATAAACTATAGGTCTATAGAACAGTTTTATATGTTTCTTTCTCTTAGTTCTTATCAAAATAATTTTTGATATAAGATCCTTGAAGATGCTCAAAACAGTTGTACTCAGATTAGGCTTCAGATTAGGACTCAGATTAGTTCTTTAGATTATTTTCAGCTAAAATCAACTGAAAGACTTCAAGAAATGCTCATGAGAAAATTTTCCTGCTCCCTTAATTACTTTCAAGATTGAAAACTGGAGACATTACTCAGAATAAAATTGTTTCCAGGAATAACTTTTTCTATCAGATAAATGTATCTGTGTGTCAGTGCAAACATCTAATTATAGAGTACTGAGTCTTTAGAATGTGGCCAACCTTCTTTTAAAAAGAGAATTCCCTCTTCTTTCTCTGAAATTTCTTACCATTATTCAACACTTTAGCTAAGATTTTATACCACCATTTCCTTTGCCGAAATAGTATTTATCTGTTAATAGGTCTCCATGTTAAAAAAAACTAATTAGTCCTTTTTCTTTTATGAAACTCTTTGATGCTATTTTGAGTACTCATTGAGCCTGAGAAAACCAAAGGGGTACTGGAAATGTTTCCTATACCCCAACAACCTATTCCTTCTCAAAAGGAATGATAGTCAATGTTGTTCTATCTCTATTAGTTTGGTTTTGCTTAAGGTGATGTTCTTCAATATGCCCATAAAAAATAACTGTGAAAATTATTTATCATTATGAATTCTTTTTGTCTTAAATTGAATAATAAATATTAATGAAAAGGAGCTTAACTGTATTTCAATTATTTCTGAATGTATTCTTAGTTTCCAAATGCATCTTCATTTCTTTTTTTCTCTATCCTTTTTGTGTTTTGGGGCCATATCCGGTGATGCTCAGTTGTTACTCCTGGCTATGGGCTCAGAAACCGCTCCTGACTTGGGGGACCATATGGGACGCTGGGGATCAAACCCAGGTCTGTCATGGGTTGGTTACATGCAAGGCAAACTCCCTACGGCTGTGCTATCTCTCCTTTCCTACATCTTCATTAATTATTTTTATGTGCTCTTTGATAATTTGTCAAAAAACTAATCATTAATTAATGAGTAATTAAAATAAGCAAGTAGTAATAAAACCAAATCACATAGAATAATTTTCCTAACTGAATTCATTGCCAAGCTCATTTACAATATTACTAAAACAAGAGTGAGGTGTAGAAAGATTTGAGTCTTGGATGAGAAGAATGTGAAATAAAATACAAGATCATTTCAAATATTTTTTTCAAGTATTTGAGAATATCTTACTCAGAAATCTGGGAGCCATTTCTTTGAAAGACATCAAAAAGAGACCCTCTTGATATATCAAGGAGAGTCTGATTCGGACCAAATTAAATTGTCATTTAGTTACAGTAGTCATAATTGACCCATACCTTCCCAATTTCACCTAGTGGCAAACTTATTCATAATTCAGTGAAAATTCCAATTCATCTGAGGTACTACAGTACTAGTACAGAGAGAAGGACATTTGCCTTGTACTCAGTTTACTTGGGTTGTATTCTGGCACTCCCAAGCCCCACTAGGAATAGAAAACACTGAGTGCAGAGCCAGCAGTAAGCCCTGAGCACTGGCAATAGTAGCCTCCAAAAAAGCAAAAACAAAGATAAACACCAAAACTACTGCTTTTGTTAGAGTTGGTAATATTTCTCGTGTGACAAATCATACACACTATCCTCTGTTATAAATCTGGAATAACAATGGAGTTTGCCTCCATGCAGTACATATCTCCTTTGATGACTTACTGTGTCCCTTCATCTTATTTATTTGATAATATATTTATTAAACAAAGGTAAATATATGCTCCTCCCTCCCACCACACTCATCATCCTTGTAGTGATAATAAAGAGCAGTGTCTTGTTTCGCCACTAGATGGTACTTGCTTTAATTTCACTTTGTGCCCCAAATGTATAAGACAAGTTCATATTTAATGCTCTCTTATTTTTTTTACAAAACATTAACATTCTCACTGTACTCATAAACAATAAACATCTATAGCTGCCCTAGAACATAATATAAATTATTTAAAAGTTATGTATAATCACATTTATTAAATTTTGTCCCCAAGTGTTGCTTTTTTGGGGCACACTGTGCTTTACTCAAGGGTCACTCCAGGTTCTGCTCAGGGATTACGCTTGACAGTACCCAGAATACCATAGGGGGTGCTTGGGAACAAAACTGGGTCAACTCTGTGCCAAGTAAGTACCCTACCTGTCTTGCTATATCCCCAGTTTCAAAAGCAGCTTTTAGTATTAATATGTGCATCTTTTATTTTAAGCAGTATTTGCTCAAAATTCTCACTAGGCTTTTAGAATGTATTTATGCATGTATTAACTAATCCTATATAAGGAGAAAGCAAAGGTTTATATGTATTATTGGATTAGTTAGGCTTGCTACCAAATAAAAAGAAAAGCATGTAGACTTCTTTCTCTGCTTTCTTAGGTTTCAGAGATAATCATTTTTAAAATTGTCTTTTTAAAGAGGGCATAAGTTCCATCATTTTCAGAAATACTTATGTGACATATTTTGGCTCTCTGAACAGGAATTATACATGCCACTGTTCAGGGATTTGACATAGTTTCACACAGTGAACCATACAAGACAAGGATCTTAACTCTGTACTATCTCTACAGCATCTGTGTCTTCTTAAAGAGATTCTCATTGTAGAGCAGTTATTATCTACATTGATTAAAAAAATCTCTGGTAAGCATAAAGATACATCCTCAAGTTATTATGTTTATACTCCCAAAGATTTTCTCCTTGCACCATTAACTGAAATCAACAGTTTATATTTTTTGTTACATATAAAAGATCCATAGTTCATGGTGCTAAGCATTTTTGTAAATAGAAAGTAAAATACTGTTAAAAAGAAAAGAAAATTAGTGTTTATATATATTAAATTATAAATTATCTTCTTCATATTCTATCTAAATGGTTTTATTACTCTACAAAAATAGTTCATTGGTTTGCATTATTTTTCAGGTTATACTAGGGATGCTCATGATTTTTCCAATCAATGGGCATGAGTGTATAAGTTCTCTGTGATACTGAACATTTTCATTATTCTATACTATTACAAATTGTTCATTAGACTACCAGAAGGCTTAAAGATAGTTTACATTTTCTTTGAGCTAAGTCTGGGTTCCTTTTGTAGCTTACAGTGATAGACTACCTGTGATGGAACCCAGCAATATGAGAGAAAAACCAATGAATAGGGGCCCGGGAGATAGCATAGAGGTAAGGCGTTTGCCTTTCATGCAAAAGGTCATTGATTCAAATCCCGGTGCCCCCATATGGTCCCCCGTGCCTGCCAGGAGCAATTTCTGAGCATGGAGCCAGGAGTAACCCCTGAGCACTGCCGAATGTGACCCCCCCAAAAAAATAAAAGAAAAAAAAGAAAAAACAATGAATAGTTTACTCAAATAAATTAAAGATATGAAAGCTAGTCATTATAGTTATGCCTAGAAAGTATTTTGAAGAGCTATGCTTGCTGTTATGTTCTTGCTATCTCAAGAAATAAACACTCTTGCTAGTGTAGATAGTTAATTTTGCAGGACCAAAGAACAGTGTGTGAGGCAAATCTTGCAAGCAGCAAACCCAAGTTTAATCTTGGGCACAACCTATGATCCCCTGGCTCCCACCAGGACTACGTTCTGAGCGCAACCAGTTGAAATCACAAGACAGCAAAGAACTGGAACAAATTCAAAATGGTTTGCAACTTTATGTGTTTCTTCATGCCGCCTAAAGTAGGATTTTTTGAGGGTGTAGGAAAAGTGAAACAGACTGACCTGAAATAAGCACTTTGGACAATATGGCAGACTCTGGGAGGTCACTGGGATGTAATATTTCACTTGAGATACTGTCAGAGCCTTATGAATAACAGTCCAATAAGGATGTCAGAATTATCACAGAACAGCACTAGTCATGGAGGCCGTGCAATGGAACTTTCTTTGTATGCTTTTGCTATATTCATCATTGCCACACTATAATTCACCCTTATGATAATTTTCTGTCATATTTTGTACATATGATTGATTTCCATTGAATGTTCCTCAATTGTCTTGCCAAAGATTCCCCCCTCATAAGTATGATTAAATTTCTTGGAAAATAGACGAACATGTAGCTACTATTTAATCTTTCTAAGCAGTAAGTTAAGCCAGGGCTGGAGTTTCCTCTTTTATTATTATTATTATTATTATTATCATTATTATTTTGGTTTTTAAGTCACACCTGGCAGCACTCAGAGGTTACTCCTGACTTTATGCTTAGATATCACCCCCGGCAGACTAGGCGACCATATAGGATGCCGGAATTCGAACCACAGTCCTTCTGCATGCAAGGCAAATACCATACTACTGTGCTATCTCTCTGGCCCCATCTAAAAGAATATCCTCTTTTAGATGCTTCCTTCCCAGTCTGTGCTAGAAACATATACCATCTAAGATTGCTTTCTTGTCATTAAAGTCCCTCACCTCTATTCACTTCTTTTTTTTTTAATACCTTCTTTAATTGAATATCCATGATATACACATTTACAAAATTGTTCATGATTGAGTTTTAGGCAATCAAAATACAACACCCTTCAGTAAACATTTCTCCACTCAATTCACTGGTTCCTCCCTCCACCCTGCCTGGTTCTTCTCTCTCTCTCTCTCTCTCTCTCTCTCTCTCTTTCTCTCTTTCTCTCTCTTTCTCTCTCTCTTTCTCTCTCTCCTACTTTTTCTCCTCTCCTTTCTATTTATTCTATAAATGTTTTCTTATTAAACAGTGAATACATTTGATGAGTGAGGTCAGTATTGAAAATTTGCAATATTGTTACTGAAGGGTTACCATGTATATCCTTTGCAGAAAATTGTTCTTGTTCATAACGATAATTTTCAACTATATCTGCCCTAACTTCATGCCTCCGCTATTTGTGGTAAGTTTCCTACTATGGGCTGGTTTTCCAGGCCCTCTATCTGTTACTGCTGGATATTATTACCATAAATCTTTTATTTAATATTCCACAACTGAGTGTGATTATTCTTTGTTTATATCTCTTTCTATCACTCATTTTGCTCAGCATACTACTGTACATATCCATCCATGTATAAGCCAATTTTATCCCTTCATTATTTCTTAACAGCTGCATAATATTGCTTTTATAAATATATCCCACATTTTTTTATACATTGCTATATTTTGGGGCACTTGGGTTATTTCCAGATTCTGGCTATTGTGAATAATGCCGTAATGAACACAGGTGTACAGAGGGCTTTTCTGCATGTGTTTTTGGGCTCATATACTATATTCTTAGGAGCAGTGTTTATGAGTGCATTCCTTATATTCCCATCAGCAGTGTCTCTTCCTCTCTGCATCTGAGCAGGCACTGGTTGTTCTTGTTCTTTGTGATGTGTGTCAGTCTCTGTGATGTGAGTTGATATCTTACAGCCTTTTTTATTTGCATCTGCCTTTCCTGAAGAAAGAGAATCATCAGAGATTTGCTCTTCAAACCCATATTCTCCTTTGGGTAAAATTTCTGCCAAAGATTTTAAATTAAACTACTTCCTTATAATAAGGTTCATTAGTTGTTGTTTTTTTGTTTTTGTTTTTTTCTTTTTTGGTCACACCCATTTGATGCTCAGGGGTTACTCCTGAGTAAGCACTCAGAAATTGCCCCTGGCTTGGGGGGACCATATGGGAAGCTGGGGGATTTAACCATGGTCCTTCCTTGGCTATGGCTTGCAAGGCAGACACCTTACCTCTAGCATCACCTCGCCTGCCCCATCAGTTGTTTTTTGATTCAGTTGCTTTTACTTGTTAGTCTATAAATTTTTTCTTATTAAACAGTGGATACATTTGATGAGTGAGGTCAGTATTGAAAATTATACTGAGTCATTGAGTACCATAGTCATCTCTGTTGAAAAGTCACACCTGAATCACTTGGTAAGATTGGTGTTGAAACTATGTATTTCTGAAACTCTACTAAAAACTAACTTTGTAAATCAAAGTACCTTTATTGATGTGCATATATACATAATAATATATAATGAATATATATGATAAAAATATAATGCAGTGATGTATATAAATATGTGAAAGAACACACTGAAAATAAAATAGGAATGTGTTTGATGCAATTGTATTTATTTTAAGTTCTCAGTGTAACAGGTAGAAAAAAACAGTAATTCATTGACAAGGTACATTTGTATATTAAAGTTTCATATGTTTTCATCAAACTTTACGTGTATTTTTAATACATTTCAGTATGGACTTATCAATTACTAAACTTATGTATAAAACACACTATTAATATTCATTTATGTATACTTCACTTAGTTACATGTATCCCCTCCATCTGGTTTCTATTTCTTAATATTTCCCATCAAATTTCCTAGAAAAACAAAACATTTTTTTAAAAAAATTTTTTCTGATGTCTATGGATCCCTCTAAAGAATAATGAGTTTAAAAATCAATATATTGGTGCATAGTTTGTTCATTGATGTTGGTGTGACATTCTTCCAAACACTTCTCAGTGGTAGAGTCATGGAATAATCTATATTCATCTGTGTGTGTGTCCATGAGTTCCATATTTCTTATTTAGTTATTTGAGAGCTCAAGGATCAAGCTCAAAGATTACTCCTGGCTCTGTGCTCAGGAATTACTACCAATAGTGCTTAGAAACTATATGAGGCACTCTAGTTTGAATCCTGGTAGCATATTCAAAGTTATATGCTATCTTTCTAGTCCTTCTTCTTAACATTAAATAAACATATTCAGTGTTCTCCTTGAATAAATAAACTTCATTTGAACATATATAAGATAAATATATCCTCATAATTATTTCCCTTTGATATGAGACAATGGAAGGGGGAAATAAAAGGATGAATTAAAAATTAATCGAAAATGTGAATTATTTTACATTTAATTATTTTTCTACATCGTTCTTTCAGCTAATTGATTCTTCTTGTCTTAAAGTGTCTGAATTCCATTATCTAATTACAGAAAATCAATCTCACTTCTCTTTACCAAACTATCTCTATTTCCCTTTCTTAGCCAGTTGTCTCAAACCTAGCTTCTTAAATAATTGGTTGTGAATGAAAGACTTATGCCAAAAAGTTGGCAGTAGTAAATTGTTTCTGAATAAATCATAGCTATTAGTTCAAATTCATCCAAGGGAGAGACCAAAGGTGTTTTTTTGTAATAGTTATCTGAGTTGCATTTCTTGGGTAAATAGGCATTGTGAGTGAAAAAATTTAAGAATCTCTGATCTAAATTTTATTAGGTGGGCAGGAATTTGCTCAGCATGCAAAAAATTATATTTTACACAGAATGAAAAAGTATATATGTATTTTGACCAATTATTTTTGAACATGAATAAATAATCTCTCAGCAATTGAAATATTCTTTCTAATAAGAGTAAGGTGTGTATATTTGAGATCATTGGTCATGCGGTGCTAATTTAACCAAATACATTTTCCTCACTACATGCTTTATTATACACACCATTTATTCTGAGGGGTGGTGAGGGAGCAATGAGGCCTTCGTAAATCAGTCAATTATGTGGATGCTGCATACTTATATGAGTGATCCCAAAGAAAATAATGGACACTGATTTTGAGTCATCATTGTCGATTGGCATAAATATTTTCCTTCCATTTGTTACAGGGATACTATTTATTACTGCAAAACAGCAATGTTATTAGAGCCTATACTATATAATGGACTAGTTTATCTGCCAGTAGCAGCAAACTCATTAAATGAGCAAAATGTACAGGAAAAAGCATATTGAGACCTGTATAGAATGATGTATATATGCATTATATTTCCAAAATAAAATGCAATAAGTTTTCAAAACTTTGAATTTTTGTAAAAATGATTCACTTTTAAAGAATGCAGGTCTTGTTTAAATTAAAGTCCTTGCTTTGTGCTAATTTTAAATGATGGCAAATAAATGAATGATCAAGACATTAAACATTGTAGCAAATATATATGCCTTTGAGTATTGCATAGCAAATAAATTGTGGAAATGTAAGTTTTTTGTTTGTTTGTTTTTGGGTTTTTTGGGTCACACC
Organism: Crocidura indochinensis; assembly: GCA_004027635.1. Taxonomy (NCBI): domain Eukaryota; kingdom Metazoa; phylum Chordata; class Mammalia; order Eulipotyphla; family Soricidae; genus Crocidura; species Crocidura indochinensis. Next base: position 4,879 of record PVKC010033880.1, on the reverse strand, counting down.
CGGCAGCACTCAGGAGTTACTTCTGGCTCTATGCTCAGAAATCGCTCCTGGCAGGCTCAAGGGACCATATGGGATACCGGAATTAGAACCACCGACCTTCTGCATGCAAGGCAAACATTTTACCTCCATACTATCTCTCTCACACCGGAAATGTAAGTTTTTAAATAACACAAGAGTATAGTTTGTATTTGTCACCAAAAAATGCACTTATCAATATAATCTGCATTACATCGTTATCAATGCAAATAAAATTCTAAAAGACATTGTTTTAACACATGTTAAATTTGAATAGTCAAATTGCTCAATAAAAGTAGTGCTAAACTGAACAATGAAGCTTTTTTGGTAAATAAAAGTAATTTAGAGTTTAAATTTTATGTCATATTCATTACACAACCCCAATATTAATATGATCACAGTAAGAAATGTTGCCAGAATACTAGAAGCTTTATCACTTTATTGAGAAGTATTTTTCTAAAAAACAGTGACAATAATTAAGCTAGTTATTTAGATTAACTTTAAAACATATGAGTTAGCATGCTAGAAATATTGCAAAATATATTACTGAATTTCTCTTTTATATGAATAATTTGCAATATTACTGGACTTCTCAAGTCTTTTGTATGAAACTAGACTATACAAAATGATAATAAATGCAAAGTGAAGCGGTCATTGTGGGGAAAATATCTAGTTAATACTAATGGAAAAACTTGGAGTATGTTTATTAAGAACAAGATGCAAATTGGACAGCAGGATTCACTAAAGTCATAATACATAGCAATTTAAATGTAGTCATTTATCTTTTATTTTTTTTACATTTCCAAACTAGAAAAGAAAGTAGCATTCAACAGGAAATAAGGTCAGTTTTATTGCGAGTTATAACAAGTTATACTAATTAATTTTTTTAATTCTACTTATTAATGTTAATAGTAAAATAGACCATCATTTAGATAAATAACATCTAGTCATCAAAATACTGGAAAATATTTTGCATTTTATGTTTTAAGATTGCCATCTCTGGGGTTGAAGTGATAGCACAGTGGTAGGGCCTTTCTCTTGAATGGACCCGATTCAGTTCTCTGCATCCCATAGAGTCCCCACAGAATTCCAGGAGCAATTTCTGAACTCCAAGCCAGGAGCAATCTCTGAGCACTGCTGGATGTAACCCCCCCGAAACAAAACAACAAACAAAAAAACAACTCAAATTACCATCTCTGCAGAGAAAATTCGATTCATGTATATAGAATCAAGTTATAAACATATGTAATACTTGTACATAATAATTATATTAACATATATACATTATACAACATATATATGTGTTTTATGCAATATACATATCCACATATGTATATACATAATGAATATATATACATAATATACACATATACATATATGATAATATACCTATTGTATAGCATATATTTATATCTTGGATCTATAGGGAGACTAAGTAAATCAGATTGAATGTTGTGTGTTAAAATTTACAATATTGGGGCTGGAGAGATAGCATGGAGGATAAGGCGTTTGCCTTGCCTGCAGAAGGCCGGTGGTTCAAAAAAAAATTTACAATATTAAGTAAAGGGGCCAGAAAACCAGTCCAGAGTATGGGGTATTTGCTATTAATGCTGTTGCCTTAATTTAATCTCATATTGTCCCTTAAGCACAGCCAATAGTAATTCTTGAGCACAAATCTAGGACTGAGCCCTAAAAACAATGAGGTGTGTCCCTCCCAAAAGAGAGAAAATAAATAAACAAAATATAATTTCAAGGTACTGAATTTGGAACATGGCCCATTTGATAGGGCATATACTTGACACATGAAAGACTTTCTGTGTGGGGCCGGAGAGATAGCACAGCGGTAAGGCATTTGCCTTACATGCGGAAGGTCGCTGGTTCAGATACGGGCTCCCCACATGGTCCCCCGAGCCTGCCAGGGGTGATTTCTGAGCGTAGAGCCAGGAATAACCCCTGAGCATTGCCGGGTGTGACCCAAAACCAAACCAAAACAAACAAAAAAACTAAAAAAGACTTTCTGTGTGTTTACTGCCAATGCATGTGACTGAAAACTGTTGTATTTTTTCTTGTACAAAACAGGAGGAAAACCTAACTGGTACATTCAATTGAGAACCTATATACTACAAATAATGTATTCCAGTCCTTGACTGTAAACTAAGTTAAAATTAAGAATTAAAGCAGTATAAAAAAAAAGAATTAAAGCAGTATGATATTGGAACCAAAACAATGATATGAAATGATGAACTGTATTAGAGCCCAAGAATGAATCCCTATATGCAATATATAATATATAATAAAGTATGTACAATGAATTATCAGTATTTTCAATGAAGAAAGTATTGAAAGTATTCAACAAGTTATACTGGAAATACTGAACATCATATGCAAAAAAGGAAAGAAACTAAATTATCCACATTCTAATAAAAATTTTACTCAAAATGAAATTTAAAACTTTGATAGTAGGTCTAAAACCATAAAATATAATGAAGGAAATGTACTTTATGCACTGCAGGGCTTCAGTTTCAGAGATAACTTTAGTCACAATTGCATGCCAAGCAAAACTAAAGTCAGAATATACAGATTAAACTGCACTGCATTAAAAGAAACACACACAGGTAACTGGCACATATATACACAAGAATGGTCTTTTCATTATATAGTATTTACAAACATATATTGATATAGGGTGATATCTAAAACATTTAAGAAATCAGAACCTATAATAAGAAAAAATTTAAATTAAAAAAAATGGGCAAAGAACATGAATATACATGCCCTTCCATAGAAGTCATGTAAGTGGTGTTCAAATGAACACACAAATGCTCACTATAACTTTGAAAGAAAACACAATTTAGGACAAACATATAATATATTTCATGAGTAAAATAATCCTAAATTAAAATAAAATAAACAGCTGTATTTGTGAAGATAAAAGTTGCTTTGTTTGAAAGATTTTAAATTGATAAATCTTGATGAAAAAATAATATGAATTTTTCCTTTAAAAAATTGAAATCCTTGTGTCCATATGATGCTTTTCATATATATAATGTAAAAAAATAACTGGAAATATATTTGTATTTCTATTATCATAGTAACATTATTTAATCACCCAAATATGGGATCAACAGAAACTTGTCAACAGATGATTAAGGAAAGTGTATCTACATACTCAATAAGATAGAATAATTTTAAAGAAAAAGGAGCAAGTATTTTGTAAAATAAAAATGTATGAAACCAGGTGCTTGCACTTTCCAACCCATGTACTGTGAACATATATATCTTTGCTTGCATGCTTTTCACTTCTGGAGTATTCAGTGCTCTCTATTGAGCATGTGTTTCCTCTCTTCCTATCCCCTTATGTCTATCTAAGTAAATTTTGTTCAATAAAAACTTATCTTGCTTCATTTTAAAATGTATAGGACTTGAGTTGACTAGGTAAAGTGAACTTAACTAGACAAATATGTAATAATAAATAACTGTAGAATATGAATAACTGAGGAAATCAGTTGTGCAAAATATAGATGAAAACTAATTTTAGACTCAGTGAAGATAGTGATTACCAGAGAGGAAAGGGGAGCTTGAGAGGTATGATCGAGAGCTTAATAATGGGTTGGCTCTGGGAATTTGTGGTTGGTGTGAATCTAAATGCATGGATTTCATAACACCAAAAATCATTATAAATTAAACTGGCTATCATAAAATTCAATGTATAGCTACTTTGATTTTTTTCACATTAAATGTGCAGGCAAAATATATCTCATCATATATTTAGAATTAAAATTTTCTGAAAGCTTAGATAACATTCTTATCAAATTTTTTAAATATTTTTATATTTTGTTATTCATGTTCTGTAAAACAAACTTTTTAGAGGGTATTAACTTCTAGACAAAATTAAATAAACTGAATCATAATTTAACTCTCTCCTAAACTATATATGTATATATACAAATATATATATATGTAAAATTAATTTTGAAACACTAAATTTACTCAAATAAAGGACCCTTATATCTTAAAAATAAGGAAAAGTATTAAGTAATATTGAAATGATCTCAGTTTTTACATCAATTTTTTTGTTTATTTGGCCACACCCAGTAGTATGCAGGGGCCATGACTGCTTCTGTCCTCAGAAATTACTCTTTACAGGCTCAGGGGACCATACAGAATGCCATGTATCAAATCTATGTCATCACCCTCCGTGCAAGGCAAAAGAACTAGCCACTCTACTTTCTTTCTGGCCCCTCATACACATTTTTTATCTTGCAATGTGAAATTTGGGACTCTGATTACATTCTACTTGTACATTCCTGACTTAAAATAGATGTTGTTACTTTGTATATTCCAAACTAGATTTTTTTGTGTGTGAGGGACAGAGCATAAAATTATAATAATAGTAAAATGTAAACAAAGATTGAAAAATCAAGGTAAAACGCAAATACAACTAGAAAGATGTTACATATGCTTCTGGGTGCATATGACAGACTCTTGCTTGATGGTCATCTACCAGAGGAAAATGTAATTAAATCATGCAGACATAAAATATCATTCAGTATTGAAACTCGACCTTTCACTACTTGACAACCTTCCAGCAACTGGAACTTCACTTATTAAGATCTTCTTTTACATTAAGTGGAATAGAATAGTGACTTGTCTGTTCATCTGCCTTTTGTCTATATCAATGTTCACCTTGATGGGGGTAATCAAACACATTTTTCTTGTTTTTCTGTATGTATCTTCCAGACTTCATTTTTGAATCTCAAATAAAGCTCACACCATAAAAACTTAAGTGAACATAAAACATTTTAGCTTTAATTATATTTTATGGTTTGTATTAGGAACACTTTAACCAGTGCTTAGGATTTTT
>PVKC010033879.1:0-13863 GCA_004027635.1 Crocidura indochinensis | reverse complement strand
GGAGGGAGGAAGGGAGGGGGTGGGAAGCAGGGAGAGTGGGCACAATGAAGGAAGGAATGGAGAGAGGAAGAAGGGAGGAAGGGCAGATGGGAAAAGGGATGAAGGAGGGAGAGAGCAAAGAGGGAGGGAAGAAAGGAAGAAGGGAAAAAGGAAAGGAAAGGAAGGAGGGAGGAGGAAGAAGGAGGGGGAGGGAGGAGGAAGAGAAAGGATGGAAGTGGAGGGAGGATGAAAAGGGAAAGGAAGGAGGGAGGAGAAAGAAGAAGGAAGGAGGGAGGGAGGAGGAAGAGGAAGGGGGAAGGGAGGAGGAATAGGGAGGAGGAAGCGGAAGGCAGGAGGGAGGAGAAAGAGGAAGGAAAGAGGGAGGGAGTAGGAAGAGAAAGGAAGGAGGGAGGGAAGGAAGGAAGAAGGGAATAAGGGAAGGAAAGGAGGAGGGAAAGGATGAAAGGAAGGAGGGAGGGAAGGAAAGAAGGAGGAAAAAGGAGGGAGGGAAGATAAAAGGGAAAAAAGGAAGGAGGGAAGGAAGGAAAAATGAGGGAAAAAGGGAGGTAAGGAGAGCAGGAAAGAATAAAGAAAGGATTGAAGAAAGAAGTGAAGAAAGGAGGGTAGGAAGGAGGGAAGGAAACCTTGTTTCAACAACAATTATTCCTCAGAATATTCTTGCCTAATAATAATTTTCTCTGAATTTGTTATAATTTAATTTTTAAATTTTACCGTAAATCAAATTTAATTGATTTATCATTGGTTTGCAACATTATGTTTTAGGAATTCAGTTTCACACTATGATATATAATATATTAAACCATACTTAACACCATAGTTCCAGTGCAATAATTTTCAAATTAAGTTTTTTGTTCATTTTTTAAAATTTATTTATTTATTTATATTCCATATACAGTGAAGCCATCTAAAATTTTTATTTTTCTCACCAATTCATTTAAGTTAATGTTAAGTACTTCAAGAGTCCTATCCACTGTACTATCACTCTGGCCCCCATGTCATGATTTTCTGAGTAGTTATTCCATAAGCATAAAGGTGCATTTTTTAAATTAGTGTTTTTCTATTCAGATAACAACCTAAGAATGGATTTTCTAAATTATTATCATCTATTTTAGTTATTTAAAGGAATAGCCATAACATTTTAACTAAAGGCCAAATAAATTTCCACTACCAGCAGCAATGTATATAAATATCTTTGCCTCTTTACCCTTGACAAACTGTTTCAAGTCTTATTTGTTATAATTTTCTAACAGGTGATGCTTTGTGATTTTAATCCGTATTTTAGTAGCAGCATGTATCATACTAGCAAATGTTGCACTTTTTATTGTGTTTTTGGGCTGGCTGTATGTATTCTTTGGAAAATGGTTTAGATATTCTGCTTACTTCATAATTAGGCTATTTGTTTCTTCATTAAGTTCTATTAGTTTATACATATTTTGGATCCTTTAGGAGAATATGATGTGGAAATATCTTCTCTGTGTTAATAGACTGAATTTTTCTATTACGATAGAAATATTTTAGTGCAATATTCTTATTTATCATTGAAGTTGAGTTCCCAAAGTCTTTAATATTGATATACAGAAGTGTAAAGTTTATGTATGATTCTGCTCTGTTTATTGTGACTTTAGATATTAAGTCACAGTCTATAATATATTTTTACTTACTTTTTGTATATGGTGCTAATAATTGTAATTCATTCTTTTACATGTGATTATCTAGTTTTATAAGTACTTTATTCAAGAGAAATTTATTTCTTCTTTGTTTACTCCTGATTTGTTTGTTACTAACTTTGTAATATGTGTGATTTTTATTTCTACATATTTAATTCTATCACATTAAAATATATATTTTATTCCCATTTAATGACTTTTTAAAATTACTTTGGCTTTATTAATGATTTTGAAGTATGGATAACACTATATTCACTCTTGTTTATTTTCATAATAGGTTTGGCTGTTAGAGACTTTCTTGATTTCATGGACATTTCAATAACTAATTTTCTATTTTCCTTAAATAATGTCATTGGAATTTTGATAAGGATTCTACAGAATCAGTATATAGCTTTGAAAGAAATAGTCATTTTATAAAGTTAATTCTTTCAATCAATAAACAATCTTCCATTTCTTGGTCTCGATTTCTTTTCTTCTTCAAATATTTTCCATTTCTTAGTCTTCAACTCTGTTTCATTTCTTTGTATTCAGCAATGTTATTATTTAACATTATTTTTGTGTTTCATCAAAGCACAACTCTTTGCTTCCATTTTTTTTAAACGTGTTACTTGGGGCTTGCTCTTTCCCATGTTTTCCCTTGAACAGGTATTTATTTTGCTTGCTTGCTTGCTTTGTTTTCTTGCTTGCCTATTTTCACTCAGGAGAAACCTATGTTTTCCTTGTAAGATAGATTTCTCCCACTCTGTACTCCCAAGCCTTTCTAAATCGGTTTTTTAAAAACTATATTGATCCACTGGTGAAGGATGTTGTACATTGTATGACTAAAACTCTATTTTGTGAACAACTTTATAATTGTGGGGAAAAATTAGATGACATAAATATTTAAATATATTTTGCATGAAATTAAAAAATTAAAAAAAGGGCCTGGGAGATAGCATGGAGGTAAGGCATTTGCCTTTCATGCAAAAGGTCATCGGTTCGAATGCCGGTGCCGCATATGATCCCCCGTGCCTGCCAGGAGCAATTTCTGAGCATGGAGCCAGGAGTAACCCCTGAGCACTGCCGGTTGTGACCCAAAAACCACTAAATAAATAAATAAATAAATAAATAAATAAATAAATAAATAAATACACATAATGAAAACTATCTTGACTCTAAAAAGTTATTCCTTGGTGCTTGATTTTTTTTTCTGTTTTTTTTTTTTTTTTTTTTTTTCTGTGACATCCAGTGGTGCTCAGGTATAACGCCTGGCTCTGCTTTAAGGAATCACTCCTTTCAGGTTCAGGGAATCATACAGGGTGTCAAGATTGCGTTCTGTTTGGCCTGGAGCAGTATGAGGCAAATACCTTATTGGCTGTACTATCATTCCAGTCACAGGATTAAATTTCTTTTTATATGACTGTAAATAAAATTCGTTTTGTATATCTTTTCTCCTATAATATTATGTATACCAATGTAAGAAGTTTTCATGTAATGATTTGTAGTATACATCTTTGCTATATTGGCTTATTGTTTCTAGATGTGTTTTTAAATCTATGACTTTATGTATTTTATCAAATCACCTGCAAAAATAGAATAGTGATGACTTTACTTATTGTTCTTTAACCATGTACTTTTGGTATTGATTACTTAAACACCATGGATGTAAGGTTGTTCATAATACAGTTATTTGTTTTTTAACATTACAAAGTTATTCATGACTAAGTCTTAGTCATGCAATGCACAACATACTTTACCAGTGCACATTTCTTACAACCAATGTCCACAGTTTTCCTCTGGCTTCCACCCTACCCCCTTCCTGCCTATAGAAAAGAGAGTTTTATTCTTTCTCTCTGTCTCTCTCTTTCTCTTTCTCTCTCAAACTCTCTCACCCCCCTCTCCACTTCAAACACTGTAGTTTGAAATGTAGTTTGAAATTTTTGCAATATTGTTAATGAGGGTGTCATGCTCCTTTTAGCACCCAATTTTTGTCCAGAAGATCATTTTCAACTATTATTGTCATAGTGGTCCCCCCCTCCGCTCTAACTGCATTTTCCCATTCCATGGACTGGCTTTCCTATTGTCTTTGATATTATTACCATACTATTTTTTATTCTCTTATATCCCACAAATTAATCAGATCATTCTATGTCTATCCATCTCCTTCTGTTTCATTTTCTCAGCATAATGTTCTTCATATAAATTCATGTATAAGTTAATTTTATGACTTCATTTTTCCTAACAGCAGCATAGGTGTACCACAATTTCTTTAGCTACTAATTTGTCCTTAAGCACTTGATTTTTCCCAGGTTCTGGCTATTGTGAGTAGTGCTGCTATGAACATAGGGATGCAGAAGGATTTTCTACATTGTGGAGTTTTTTTAAGAATTATTTTAAGGTATATTTCTAGGAGTGGAATTGCTGGGTCATGTGGAAGCTCAATTTCTAGCTTTTTGAGAAATATTCATATTGTTCTCCAAGAAGCCTCAACAAGTCAGCATTCCACCAACAGTGAATGAGTGTACTTCCATCTCTCGTATACACAGCACTACTTGTTCTATTTTATGAAGTGTCCTAATCTTTGTGTTGTAAAATGCTATCTACATTTTGTTGTGTTTTAGATATCTCTGATGATGATTATTGATGTGGGACATTTTTTCATGTGTCTTTTGGCAAGCTGAATTTCTCATTTGAGGAAATGTCTGTTCATTTTTTTTCCAAATTTTTGGATGGAGTTAGATGTTTATTCTTGCTGAACTCTTGTCAGTGCGTGTATATCTTGGATGTTAATGTTTTATCATTTGAGTATTGGGTGAATAGTTTCTCCAATAAGTGGGTAATCTTTATATCCTACTGTTTCCTTTGGGGTGCAGAAGCTTCTTAGTTTAATGTAGTTCCATTTGTTCATCTTTGCTTCCACTTGCTTGGCCAGTTATGTTTCACCCTTGAAAATGCTTTTAGCTTCAATATTATGAAGCTATATTTTTCTCTAAGTATCTTAGGGTTTCAGGTCGGATATCAAAGTCTTTAATCCATTTTGTTTAGACTTCGGTGCACAGTGTTATTAAAGAGTGTTCTAACTTCACTTTTCTGCTTGAAGTTGACCAGTTCCAACATGCATTTTTTATTTTGATCATATTGGCTAACATATCTTTCACAGTAGTATTTTAGGCACATATTAACATTGAATCTGTGGAATACCCATTACCAAATTTGTCCTCCCCATCCCCGTTCCCTTCCTACAACCCATATAATCCAACATCACACCCCGGGCTTCTGAAGTAGGTGGTCACCTCTTTGTCTAGCTTACTATTAGTGATCATATATCTGTTTGGTCCTGGTATTCTCCCTTGTTTCCCCCTCTATTTGAGAGGCAGAGCTAGATAATTCGAGTTATGTGGCTTTGTTTAAAGGAAAGAAAAGCAATAGAATGGGGTAAAAATAAGAAAAAAATAAATCAAATAAGTTCAAAATAAATGGAAACCTTCTGGAGGCTTTCAACCTCTAGTTTTCAACCTCTTTCTAGTTTGAGAGAGGACATGAAAAAGGTTATCGAAACAGCACAACAATACAGAAAGAAATATAAAATTAAATATCCAATGAGCACTACAGCAATAAAGACAAGCACCACACAATAGTCTCAGTTCTGAAATCAAACCATGCTGGAGTACTAAAAGAAAGAGAAAGATAAAATAAAATAAAATAAATTTGGAGACATCAACTTCAATGTCTACATTAAAAAAGACGTCAACAATAGATCAATCAATATATATGTGTACAATTATTATTTTGTGCTTTTTTTCTTCTTCCCCCTGCTTAGGCACAGTAACTATTGGGGATATTATAGAGGAAATTCCCTTGGCCTACAGTGGTCGGCAACCTGCCACTCGCGAGTCACATGTGGCTCTTTACACTTTTAATTTGACTCTTCTGTGTGTCAGGTAGCCGCTTCAGGTTTAGGACTCTGCTCCTAACTTCTGTCAGTGCGTGCCCTATGTGACTCTCAAAATAAATTTCAACTGTGGTTTTGGCGAGATCTGGCTCAGTTGAAAAAAAAGGTTGCCGACCACTGGCTAGGAGATACAGGGTTTCTACACCCCTGAAGTAAACTGTCATGAGATTAACTATAGACTCCTTGCATGATCATTTACTCTCCCCTCGTTGCTTTTGTGGTATATGGAAGACTTCTGCTTCGTCAATCATGGAAAAATCAGACCTCTGTATCTAGAGATCTTGGTGTCTGTACAGCTCAAGGGATGGAGCTTATGATGAAGTCTTTCTTTGTGGTTCTAGCAGTTCTGCTTCTTCGGTGTCATTTTTGTTTTTGTTTTTTGGTTTTTTTTGTTTTTTTTTTTTTTTTTTTTTGGTTTTTGGGTCACACCCGGCAGTGCTCAGGGGTTACTCCTGGCTCCATGCTCAAAAATTGCTCCTGGCAGGCACGGGGGACCATATGGGGCACCGGGATTCGAACCGATGACCTTTTGCATGAAAGGCAAACGCCTTACCTCCATGCTATCTCCCCGTGTCGTTTTAATCCATCTTCTGTAGTTGGTGGTCTTGGTCATTATGTTGCTCCTAGAATGGAGCCTGGGATAGAGTCTTTCGTTATGCTTCCAGAAACCCTTCAGTTGCGATTGTGTTGCGATTGTCTCAGTCAGACCACTGGAATTGGAGATCTTGTTTGTTGAACAGATCATAGATCAAAAGCTAGGGTAGAGCTTTTTGTTGTTGTTGTTGTTGTTGGTCCCAGGATGTGTACTGTCCAGTCTTGTTTGTAACAACCAGTCATCTGTAGATAGCGATCTTGGCTTTTGCACAGATCAAAGGGTGATGTGTCTTCTGATTTTGTCTTATCATTGGCTGGTGAGGAAGGACAACTTGCTCTTAGATCAAGTTGTTCCCATTTCCTCGTTGTCAGGTTATCAATTTAGAACTGGTGCATGTTGGTGTCAGAGTAGCATTATGGATTCCCTGGAGGGGATTTGGTTCCTGGGGCTGTTGTGGAGGGCTCTGTCTTTTCTATGTCTGGGATCCAGGAGTCAAAGCTGGACGGTTGGTGCCTAATTCCCTGGGGTCTAAGTTGGTTCCACATGACATACGTTCATGGTGGGAGATGCCCCTGTGTCCAACATGCATTTTTATTGTTTAAATTTCTTGCTTTATTACTCTGGCTAAGATTCTCAACACTATGTAAAGTAACAATAATTATATACCTGTAATAACAGATATTACTGTATTTTGCCTAATATTAAGAGAAAAGGCTTTTTATTTGAATATGATGTTAGTTGTAGGCTTGTTACATAGTGTCAAGGTATGTTGTACCTCGTGTCAAGGTATGCTATTCCAATCCCTATTTTAATAATAATTTCTATGATAAGTGGATGGAGAATCTTGTCAAATACACTCATTGACTATATTGATAGTATTGTTTATAATTTACTTTTTATGGGGTTGGTATATACTATTACTTGATTTGTGCTATTTAAACCAAGATTTTATCCCTGCAAAAAAAATTCCACTTAGTAAGTCATGCTTTCTAATGTGAATTTGGTTAACTTAAATTTTTTCAAGAGTTTTTTTTATTTATGTTTAATCAAGGCTTTTAGTCCATGATTTTATTTTTATTGCTTATCTCTGTTAAGCTATTTCTTCAATTTTTGGATAAATATGAGAATGAAAGGGATTAGGTCCCCTTCAAAAATTTGACAGAATTCACTAGTGAAACCATCTGGTCATGAGAATTTTTTGGTGAGACACCTTTGAAAGTTGGCTAAATTCCCTAATTTTAATTGGTTTGTTCATATTTATATTGTCTACTATAGTTGATGGCTATTTTCCTTCATTATTAGATGGTTATAGGAACCTAAAAATTTACCTATCCCTTCAATTATCAAATTATTTAGCAAATGTATGTTAATAATAGTTTTAGAATGTTCTGCATTTCGGTAGTATCTACTGCCACATTCTAAAACTATTATTAACATACATTTGCTAATAATGAAGGACTGCCTGGTGTGGCCCAAAAACCAAAAAAAATTAAAAGTATAAATAAACAAAATAAAAGATACAATTCAAAATGTAAATGAACCAAAAAAATTGTTCTTCCCAAAGAATGCTGATGTAATTAAGAAAATAATAGGAAAATAAAGATTGAATATTCTTGGGATTGAATTGAACTTTTAGTAGTGAATTTATTATAATATATTAAATATTAATATATAATATCTAGTAGTGAATGTAATATAGTGTACACATGTTGATTTTAGTGACTTATACCTGAATGCTATATTATGTTATAGTAGATTGTGACATCAATAAAATAATGTAGATTATTCACAAGTATGTATATATTGGTCTGTTTTCAACTTGGCCATGTAATGGTATTATTTATGAATATTACTTTTGTAATATAGCACATTTTCACAAACCAATTTATTTTGGATGCTCACCAAAAGTGATAAAAGATAACATATATGTACTTTGCATATTTATTTTATTACATATTTTAAAAGGATATGCATATAATAAACAGTACATGTATAAATTAAATATACTGTTCACAAATTAAGTACCAATGCATATATAATATTAATGCATATAAATGTATAATGTAATATGACAAAAGCATATATTTTGTGTGTATGTACAAATTAAATGAACATGTTACACAAATCAAATATATTTTTCATTTTCTGAATCAATTAGAGAAATATATATAATATTTTTTAGCCCCAGGATAAGCACACATTCAAAGATATGAAAGCTAAATTGATTGTTGCTTTCTCTGTATTACATTAGCCTCTCAGTTCTTTAAACTGAGCTCTTAAGTTTAGATATGTTTGTTCAATCTATTATCGTGGTTCAGCACACACTGGCTGCCCCAAACCAGGTACTTTCTCCACCCCTTCGAAAATGGCAAGATTGTTTCTATATGCTCTAATCCAGAAGAAATGTAATGTCCTGAATCATTCTTTTAACCATCTTTAAGTCTTTGACTTTCTAGCCACTGCTAATCTACAGACATCACAGAAGTCTCTAGATAAGAGAGATGTTAAACATGTGCTCTAGCTTTAGTCATAGGCTGCCAGTGCATTCAGTCATGCAAAAGACCAGAACTCATTTACTTGGGCCATTCTCCTTAATATGAGACAATTTAAAGGCAGATATCACTAAAAGCATCAGAATTAATAAAAACTTCATTGAAAACTGCATATGATCCTTTTTTGTTTTTGTTTTGTTTTTGATCACACCCAGCAGTGCTCAAAGCTCATTTGAGGTTCTGCACTCAGGAATCACACCTGGCAGTGCTCAGAGGACCGAATGGAAAGCCTGGATTGGCCACATACAAGGCAAGCACCCTACCTACTGTACAATCTCTCTGGCCCTGCAAATAAAACATTTACCTACTATTGCAAATTAGCAATTGTGCCACAATAGTGATATTTTTCCAGCCCCAATAAATATATTATTTATTCCACTGTGCTTTAGAGAATGAGTTTATCCATATACAGCTACTTCAAATAATTCAAAAATTTCCTTTTCTTTTATTTATCCAGCTTTAAAGTGTTAAATTCTTCCTTTAAAGCTAAAAATGCATGTATGTGCTGAGGAAAATTAGAACCTAAAGGGAACTCTCTCCTGTGCTTCTGTCTTTCCAGAATTTTGAAGCTCTTCTCAGAGGTCAGAGGCCTGGGAAGCGAATCCCCAAAACACTGCATTTTGAAGCTGCTGTAAGCGAATGAGTGAGTAAGAACTGGATGGCTGTGGGAGTTTCCAGGTGGAGAGCTGATTGCTCTACCTACAGGAGACTCCGCATTGCTGTGCTCTTCTGAGGAAACTGAGGACCTAAAAAGTGCTCTACTGTGCTTCTGTCTTTTCTGAAATCTTGAAGCTCTCCTCAGAGGAGACTATGCCATGCTGTGCTCTTCTGAGGAAACTGCTGACCAAAAGGGAGCTCTCTCCTGGGCTTCTGTCTTTCCTGAATTCGTGAAGCTCTCCTCAGAAGTCAGATGCCTGCGAAGCAAACCCCCAAAACACTGCATTCTGAAACTGCCAGCGAGCGAATGAGTGAGTAAGAACTGGCTGGCTGTGGGGGTTTCCACTGTCACCTAGAGCCCAGGAAGAGCGTGGCCGATACACTTCGCTAAGCGGCCTAGCACTCTTTCTAAATAAACCCCATCACAACAAACAGGAAAACTACAATAGTAGTGTGACAATGGGGAAAACTCACAGGCAGACACCATGCACAGAGAATGAAGATGATAGCTTGGTTGACCTTAAAATTTCCAACCATCTGATTAAACTCTCAGATAAGAAAATTAAAATAGAAATATGGAAGATGTTTGTAAAACTCCAAGAAAGCATAGATCGATCTGAACAGAACACAAAGACAGAAATCAGAAAATCCAAACTGAAATAGCAGATCTGAAAAACAAGGTAGCTCAAATGAAAACATCAGTGGATGCCCTCAACAGCAGGGTAACAGCAGCTGAGAAGAGAATTAGAGTACTGGAAGATGAGATGCAGAGAAACTTTACACAGCAGAAGAAATGGGAAAAGAACCTTAGGACAAATGATCAGGCAATGGCAAAAGTACTCAAGGAATGCAAACAGATGAAAATAGAAGTCTTTGATACACTCAACAAAAACAACATAAGAATCATTGGAGGCCAGAAACCCAAGTAGGAGATCTCTAGGAAGAATCAACTGTCAAAGACATCATCAGAGAGATACTACCAGATTAAAACTACATGCAATCAAATCCTGCATGCCTGAAGAGTACCAGCCAAAAGAGACCCAAAAGAAAACATGCCCAGACACATCCTCACTACAATGACAAATCCCACAGATAGAGAGAGAATACTGAAAAAAGAAAGATCAAAAAGGGAAATTATATTCAAAGGAGCATCCCTAAGACTTACAGCAGACATGTCACAAGAAACTCTCAAGGCCAGAAGACAGTGGTGGAATATTGTGACAATACTGAATGAAATGAATGACTCCCTGAGAATACTGCACCCAGCCCAACTCATGTTCAGGTTTGAAGGGAGAATACAGAGCTTCATGGATAAACAACAGCTCAGAAACTTCACAGATGATAAACAAACCTTAAAGGAAAAACTGACAGGTCTACGCTAAGACAAGAGAGATCAACAAACACAGCAAACTTAACTACAAAGATGACATAAAATCCTATAACAATCATCTCCCTCAATGTCAATGGACTAAATTCACCAATTAAAAGACACAGAGTGGCAAAATGGGTAAAAAGATGAATCCAACCTTCTGCTACCAACAAAAAAACACATCTGAATAGTCAGAACAAACATAGACTCAGAATCAAAGGCTGGAGGAAAATCATTCAAGCAAACAACACCCTCAAAAAAGCTCGGGTGGTCATATTAATATCTGATGACACCAACTTTATATTCAGAAAATTGGTAAGGGACAAAGATGGGCACTATGTTCTAATCAAGGGATATGTGCAACAGGAAGAAATCAGACTATTAAACACATATGCACCCAATGAGAGACCAGAAAATTATCTAACACAATTATTGACAAATATAAAAGAAGAAATCAATAATAACACAATAATTGTGGAGACCTCAACACAGCCCTATCAACACTTGATAAGTCAGCCAGACTGATACCCATCAAAAATATACTAGCCCTGAAAAGATCAATGGAAGAAAGAGAACTAGTAGATATATATATCCAAAAACCTGGATACACATTCTTTTCCAATGTACATGGGTCATTCTCCAGGATAGAATACATGCTGACACATAAAATATACCTCCATAAAATCAAGAGCATAGAAAGTTTGCAGGCAACCTTTGCTGATCACAAGGCTCTGAAATTGGATGTAAACTACAAAGCCACACAGAAGAAAAACTATAACAATCGGAAATTAAACACCCTGCTACTGAACAATCAGTGGGTCCAAGATGAAATCAAAAAGAAAATCAAAACTTTCCTGGACAAATGATAATGAAGACACAAAATGTCAGAATCTATGGAACATAGCAAAAGCAGTCCTGAGAGGAAAATTTATAGCTCTACAAGCACACATCAGGAAGAAAGAAGGAGCATACCTGAATAACTTAATGAGGCAGCTCAAAAAATTAGAAAATGACTAACAGATGGAACCAAAAATAGGGAGACAGAAGGAAATAACAATGCTGAAAGCAAAACCCAATAATATGGAAAACCCTAAAACAATGTGAAAGAACAACGAAAGCAGAAGCTGGTTCTTTGAAAAAAAAAATATGGTAGGCCATTGACAAAACTCACAAAGAAAGAGAGAGAGAAATCTGATAACCTGTATTAGAAATGAAAAGGGGGAAATTACAACAGATATTGCAGAGATCCAAAAGGTAATCAGAGACTACTTTGAGAAATTTTTGTGCTACTAAACATGAAAACCTAGAAGAAATGAAAAAATTCTTGGACACTTATAACCTTCCACATTTAAATAAGGAGAATGCAGAATATCTAACCACCCCCATCACCTCTGAGGAAATTGAAACAGTAATTGAACAACTGCCCAAAAAGAAAAGCCCAGTCCCAGATAGATTTCCTAAAGAATTTTTTCAAATCTTTCAAGAGGAGCTACTACCAATCCTAGCCAGGTTCTTCCATGAAATTGAAAAAAAAATGGGAACACTCCCAAACAGCTTTTATGAAGCTCATAAAACATTCATTCTTGATTAAAAAAAACTCTCAGCAAGATGGGAATGGAAGGAACCTTTCTCAATCTAGTTGAAGCCATCTACCACAAGCCAATGGCAAATATTATCCTCAATGGCGAAAAACTAAAAGCCTTTCCTTTAAATTCTGGTACAACAAGGCTGTTTGCTCTCAACACTCCTCTTCAACATAATACTGGAAGTTCTTACTATAGCAATCAGGCAAGAAAAAGATATCAAGGAATCCAGATAGGAAAGGAAGAAGTCAACTCTCATTGTTTGCAGACGACATGATACTCTACTTAGAAAACCCTAAAGACTCTACCAAAAAGCTTCTAGAAACAATAGACACATATATCAATGTGGCAGGCTACAAAATTACCACACAGAAATCAATGGCCTTTTTATACACCAATAATGATAGGGAAGAGAAGGAAGTCAAGAAGGCAATCCCATTCACATTAGTGCCACAGAAAGTCAAATATCTTGGAGTCAACTTGACCAAAGACGTGAAGGACCTATACAAAGAAAACTATAAAGCCCTGCTCCAAGAAATAAGAGAGGATACATGGAAATGGAAACACATACCCTGCAAAGGATCATATAGAACCTCAGTGCACTCAAACCAGAACAAATGTGTAGAAGTATGGAGAAAACCGAATATCTGTCTCTGAATTGGGTCCTGAGAGGAAGACTTTCAGAAAAATGGAACATTCTAAAAAAAGGATCATATAGAACCTCAGTGCACTCAAATCAGAATAAAGGAAAACGGGAGGCATTACTATCCCCAACTTTAAACTATAGTACAAAACAATAGTTATCAAAACAGCATGGTATTGGAATAAACACAGACCCTCAGATCAGTGGAATAGGCTTGAGTTCTCAGACATTGTCCTCCAGACATACAATTATCTAATTTTTGACAAAGGAGCAAAAAATCCTACGTGGAGCAGGGAGGTCCTCTTCAACAAGTGGTGCTGGCAGAACTGGTTAGCCACTTGCAAAAAAGCAAACATAGACCTCCAGTTAACATCATGTATGAAGGTAAAATTCAAATGCATCAAAGACCTTGATATCAGACCTGATACCATAAGGTATATAGAACAACACGTCGGTAAAAACACTCCATGACATTGAGACGAAAGGCATCTTCAAGGAGGAAACTGCACTTTCCAAGCAAGTGGAAGCAGAGACCAACAGATGGGAATATATTAATTTGACCTAAAAAGAAATAGTGCCCAGGATACAAGAGTCACCCACTGAGTGGGAGAAACTATTCACACAACACCCATCAGATAATGGGCTAATATCCAAAATATACATGCCACTGACAGAACTCTACAGGAAAAAAAAAACCATCTAATCCCATCAAAAAATGGGGAGAAGAAATGAAAAGACACTTTGATAAAAAGAGAAATACAAATGGCCAAAGGCACATGAAAAAAATGCTCCTCGTCACTAATAATCAGGCAGATGCAAATCAAAACAATGATGAGATACCACCTCACACCACAGAGATTGGCCCA
>PVKC010033877.1:0-13853 GCA_004027635.1 Crocidura indochinensis | reverse complement strand
TAATGAACTTCAGTCACAATAAAAACTTAAAAAAAATTCTTTCTCTCTCTCTCTTTCTTTCTTTCTTTCCTTCTTTCTTTCTTTCTTTTCTCTATTTTCTTTTTTCGATTTTTGGACATACCTGGTGACACTCAGGGGTTATTTCTGGGGGATAGAACAACTGTCTGTCCTTGGTTAGCCGCATGCAAAACAAATGACCTACCACTGCACTGTCACTCTGGTCCTAAGGCCAAGGGAATTTCTAATTTTCCTAATAATTACTGTGCCTATGGGGAAAAAACTTGCCATATCAGCCCCACCCTTTTTTCATTTTCTTCTTTTAAATTCATACTTATAGCTTCTAGACAAGGGCTCCCACCCACTTTCTTCTTTTTTTTTTTTTTAAACAGAACCATAGAACATGAATCATCTTGTTCTGCCTCATATTTCTTTGTCTTCCTACAAATTGACAAAATAAAGTGGATGGTATCTGGAGCAAAGCGATCTCATAAGCATTGAGTGGAAATAAAAAATGATCAGACCTAAATACCCAACCCAAAGTCAAAAACAATAGAATCAAGAGACTCAAACTACAACAAGATATACACAAAAGGGACCTGTTACACAAGCAGCCCAGGGAGCTAAAAATGGAGGTATGAGATGCACGATGGGAACAGTAGTAAAGGTGGTGGGCATTATCATAATTCACTGGCACTATGTACCTTAAATACAACTGTGAAAGAATTGTAATTCACATTTGTCTCGATAAAAATTATTAAAAAAAAAATCTCAGTGCCCACCCTGAGTTGAGAGACAGTAGCGACACACCCATGTCTCCACTTTAGAATTATTTCTAAGAGACAAAGGAAATTAAGAACACAGAAAAGGGAAAAGTGGTATGCCTAACACCGACATTTGAGGAAAACTGCTCTTGACTGAAAAGAAAGTAAGTTTTTCATAAAATGGTTTGCTGAAAGCTTCTATTGATTGAGTTTGATTTTGTTATTAAAACATACCTTCAGAAATCATATGCAATGTTTAATTAGTTTCCTCCATCTACTCATTAGTCAAACAGAAATAAATCTAATGGGGACCAAAGGGACATTTAAAAACTAAACATCTTTAAATCTTGGTATATGAATAGTGAACTATGTCGTGTTTTTAGTTCTTAATTCCAAAACCAATAAAATCACTGCAAAATGTTAAATGAATCTACAGCTCTCAGAGGATAACAGTTCATAAAACTTCCTCGGATTTGGCAAAGTGGCAGTCACTGACAACAGAAAAAAAAATATATAAAGATAGGCTAAAGTTTCACTTTTTAATGTTAAAAAAAATCTAGCTTTAAGGCACTTCTTTTTTTTTGGGGGGGGTAGGGGTCATACTCAGCAGTGCTCAGGGGTTACTCCTGGCTCTACACTCAGAAATTGCTCCTGGCAGACTCAAGGGACCATATGGGATGCCGGGATTCAAACCACTGTCCTTCTGCATGTAAGGCAGGCAAATGCCCTACCTCCATACTAAGTCTCCAGCCCCCAAAATTATTCAAATTTTTATTATCTATTAGAACTGAACAATTAACCATTAAGTAACCATTAATTAACCATTCATGTGGCCTCTCCTGTATTTCACTCCTCATTATTTATATTCTTGTTTTTCTCTGTACTGTTCCATGAACTAAATGCAAATACAATCTAACATTACAAAAACTTTGTCAATTTTCTGTCAAGATTGATCAAATCATTTTAAAACTTGAATAAAAAGGCAAAGTACTCCATATGAAAGTTACAATAATCATATTGATACAATAACACATTTTTCTAAGTACATTTAAATAAAAACAACCTTGCTTAAGCAAACAAAAATTTCAACAAAGACAACTAAAATAGTAAAAATGAAAAAAATAAAAACTCATGATATAGTATGAGAAAAGGTATACTACAAATCTCGAGAAAAAACTAAGAAGTTCCAATTTAAAGCGATGTTAAAAATCTAAATAACTCAGTAAAATGAAAGAAGTCAAAAACACTTGAACATGAACTTTAAATAGGTGAACCCAAAAATAATAATATTCTACACAGGGTAGCATACAATCAAAAAATGTTGCATTGCTTACTTTTGTTAGGGTAGGCCACATCTACCATATACAGGAAAACTTCAAGCTCTGTGCTCAAAGGGTCACTCCCAACAGTACTCAGGCAACCACGTGGTTTGGGGAGTGAACCCAGATTTCTACATACAAAACATGCACTCTCTGAGCTTTCTGTATGACCCAAAAACACATTATTAAGGAATAAAACAATGCCTATAAACTTAAGTATCTTAAACTATTAAGTTACTTGCAAAATATTAGGGCACTTATGAACTAATGACTATATTCCATTCTTTTACACGAGTGATTACATTAGTGTTTTTACAGTTATTCACAATTATACATATCAAGGAATTATTTTGCATATTTTTCTGTGTTAAATTTTATAATAAAGCAAATTTAGGAGTACTGAAAAATCTCTAAAGATCCGTTTTTGTTTTTTTGTTTTTTTTTTTTTTGGTTTTTGGGCCACACCAGTGATGCTCAGGGATTACTCCTGGCTATGTGCTCAGAAGTCGCTCCTGGCTTGGGGGACCATATGGGAACCGGGGGATCCAACCGCAGTCCGTCCTAGGCTAGCGCAGGCAAGGCAGGCACCTTACCTCCAGTGCCACCGCCTGGCCCCAAGATATAAATTTTCAAGATAAACCAGGCTTACAAAAAATAATGCTTTCATTTAAAATTTACTAGGCTTAACAAGGAAGGGTTGGGGAGGAAAGGGGCTGGGAAGGATCCCTAAGACTGGTGGAAAAGCAAACACTGGGCCTGAACACCACAGGGAGGACTCTGTCAAAAATAAAAACAGGTAAAATACATTTTTAAATAAAAGAGACATGAACTTTCAACAGCAAAAATATGAATGTGGTATATACACATACTGATTTTCATTTGCTTGCTATTGGAGGATCACACCGAGCAATGCAGAGTTTTTTCACACGGAGTTTTTCCTGGATCTGCCACTCATAAATCACTCCTGATAGTACTTGGGGACTGCTAGGGTTTGAACCTGTGTCGATCTTGTGCCAAGGCAAATGGCCTACCCACTGTACTATATTTCCAGCCCACATGTTGATTTGCAATGATGTGCACCTGAGATTTATTTAGTATTAATGATACAATGCTATTTCAATTATCAACTAATTAATTATCTAGACATTATAAAACCAAAATGGCCCCAGCAATATTTTGTGGCACTCATAGCACACATTTTACTAAGTATTTTTTAAAACTTCTCTTGGGGGATGGGAATAAAAAAAAAGCTTCTCTTAAACAAACTCGAAGTTAACTTTTTTTTCCATTTTAAAGGAAAAAGTAAGAAATTAAGTAATTTTGCCATAAATGCGTACTACTGTTGTTTAAACAGAATAGTAGAAGCATTATGTAAGTAGATATTCAGAAACTGTTCTTTTTATGGATTTCGCCTCTCTCTACTCTGTTATCATTACAATATCAACTATCTCTGAACTAACTCTTGGAAAAGAAAATTGTCAGACTAGCTATAAAATATGTGTATCTAACAAGTTATATATAGAAAAAGTATGTATCAGTCACACTCATTCCCTGACTCTAATCTGTGAAACTGAAAGGTTCTCAAAGAAACATATTAAAATATAGTATTTCTTCTAATACTAAAATTTAGTTTTCCTCTAACAGTCTTAACGGTCTTTGATGTAATACCTATTGGCTCTCTAGAATACCACCAAATGATGAAAAACTTACCAGTTCAATTCAATTTATTTACAAAAGAAAGTCTTAAAGAGGCCAAAGAAATAATACAGAAAGGAGGGTGCCTTGAAGGCAGACCTGTGTATAATACCCAGCAACACATATATGGATCACTGAGCCCAGAGTCATGAGAAAGCCCTGATATCCTCTCTGTGTAGCCTTAAAATGAACAAACAAAAACAACAACAAAACAGTGAGTTGAGAAGAATAATTTTAAACAATGCATTTACTAAATATTATCTCATTTGCATCTAACTATGGTAATTGACTTGAGATATGTGCTTTCTGACAGAACTGCTTCATGAAATAAGAAAACCTCATCAGAATATTGAAATACTGACACTTAAGTAAAATCACTCGCACAGAACTAGGCTCTATGCATAGCAGAAAAGTCAAAACAAATAAATATTATAACAGAAGGAAAATTCTGAAGAATAATGAAGAAGATGAGAAAAATTATACACTTTCATCACATTATTTTCATTACATTATTTACTCTTCCACTCAAGGACTTTTCACGTAATGAAGAGAGTCACAGTGCCTTTGCCAGACATGAAACTCAGGCTAACCCTACTGAAACATTAAGATTAAAGCATTACACTACAGGAATTTTTCAAATTGCATAAAACACTACATACAAGCTAAATACCAACAAAAATGGGAATAAATGTGAGCACTGACTACATAAAATATGTGACTCTATACATATTTTAATCAAACAAGTGTGTAAAGAATTCCAAAAATCTCCTTATAAACACTCTGCAATTTCTTTTTTTTTGTTTGTTTGGGGTTTTTTTTGTTTTGTTTTTGGGTCACACCTGGCAGTGCTCAGGGGTTACTCCTGGTTCCATGCTCAGAAATTGCTCCTGGCAGGCACCGGGATTCGAACCCATGACCTTCTGCATGAAAGGCAAACGCCTTACCTCCATGCTATCACCCAGGTCCCACTCTGCAATTTCTTAAAACTGAATGGCCTCCTTTTCTACTCTCTTTAATTACTGATGATTAAATTATTATTATTCTAAAATGCACCCTATCAAGTCAGGTGTAATTTTAACACCTTATTTATAGTCTATTTCCATGATATCAAGCACCATGTTTACAATAAATTTTCCAAATATAAAATTATCCTTCTTACAATGAACCTACTAATGTTCAAAATTATTAAAGTCCTTTCAAGGTAAGGGTTACTGACAATAAATATAATTACAATAAATTTCAACTTATCTTTCTGGATTATGTTTTAAAATTTATATTAAATACCTAGGAAACTTCCTCGGCCTATAAAAAAGATTTTGCACAAGCAGTATGTGAAAACAATATGTTTTAAAAAGAAAATGTAAAGCTTCTGTAAGGTAACATTTATCAATGCTTCTGTGTCTAGGATATAGTTTAGTGCTCAACCTCCATAAAGCAAAAAAACATTCAGAGAGGCTTAGCTGTGACATATGCACCAAAACAGGAGGTCTATTTTCCTTGACTCTTTAAAAATTACTCCTGAGAATTTCTTCTGAGATCAGCCCACAAATAAGACTGTTCACACTGATCTTGTTTGTCTAAGAGTGTCCTAAGAAGTAAAACCACAAAGTTTGGTCAATAAAGCTTTCTTCCTGCTTCAGTCCCTGCTCAAAGAGGTTTATTATATCAGCACAGTACTGATATAAATACCTTCTGTAGGTGTTTCATTTCTGTTACCTGAGAATTTGTCTATGGAATCTACATGTATGAAAACAGGATGTTCTTTATATAATAAGCACAAGTGCAAAACTTGTAAGCAGAGGTGGTGAACAAGTTCGACACAGAGCCAAAATTTTAAACTATGAGAATCAGGGAGCCATACCACGCAGTGAACTGCCAAAACAGACAAGCACTCACACAAAAGCATATAATTTTAACAATAACATATTAAACACATATTGCATTTTGCCATTTTGTGTGAGGGTAAAAATTCTGTTCACCACCCTGCTTGTAAGCATATTCTAATACCATTAATAATGTCAAAAGCATTTCACTTTTTTCTTATAAAAACACTTTTGTGTATCTCCATGTACGAACTCTACATCCAATATCGCTAAGTAAATACAAACTTTCCTGTCCCTAAAAGAATATATGACATCTCTCAATTAACATAGATTTTAGCTCAAAGATTAATCCTGGTAACAATATGGTAGTGCCAGCCAAGTATTAAAATATCATTAGATACTTTACTTATTCTTACAACATTTTCTTAAGAAAGGATTATAAGTCACTAAAATACAATTTGCCCTACAACTTACAATGCTTTATTTATTATAAATCACTAAAAACAAATTTGTCCAATTATAGACAATAAATACTAAGAATTTCAGTAATAGAAGTTATGTCATTGGATACGATTCTAAATTTATAGTTAGAAAATTAAAACAAAAATTACAATTAAATTACTTTGATATTACCCAAAAATAAAAAGTAAATATACAGGAAAGGTGAATCCTTACCAATAGGTAAATATACAGAAAAATCATGCCTAAGACCACAATTAAAAACCTACATGAAGAAGGAATAACAATTTCGTAGGATATGAATTAAAAAACTGAATATTTTAGAAAAACTAATTAAAATTGTATTTTTTCAGCTTTTGATATTTATGTCATATAATGACTTGCATATATTTAAAGTATAAAATTTGATAAGTTCGTACATATACACACCATGAAACCATGATTACAATCAGATACAAACATTTCTATAAGCTTCAAGAACTTCTTTGCGGGGCCGGTGAGGTGGCGCTAGAGGTTTGGTGTCTGCCTTGTAAGCACTAGCCAAGGAAGGACTGTGGTTCTATCCCCCGGCATCCCATATGGTCCCACCAAGCTAGGGGCGATTTTTGAGTAACCCCTGAGCATCAAACGGCTGTGCCCCCCCCCAAAAAAAAAACAAAAAAAATGAAAGAAAGAACTTCTTTGCAACTTTAATAATTCCAAATCAGAATTCTATATCCAATAGAAATTTTTTAACAACAAAGACCAAATAAAAACCTAATACATAAAATATTCTATAATTTCTATCATTTCTAAGTAGAAAGCATGCTTCAGCTGTAATATAAATTTATATGATGAATTTTCATATATAAGCAGATCAACTTAGAAATAGACTCATGTGTATATATGTATGACTGTATAGATACATACCATGCACTTGTCTATTGAGAGCACACATATAGACACTCAATATAAATTTTCAAAAAGCAACTAGATACCCATTTGAAATTATTTTAATCAATCAAAAGAAACTATGGCTCTTTGAATAAGTATGATTTCCATGTTAGAACAGAATACAATGAGTCTGATGAAACATCTTATTATGACATAAAATAAGGAAGAGCTAAATTAATAGTAAAGTTTTTAGCTTTATTCATTGTTGTTTTGTTTTTTTTTTGGGGGGGTGGGGGGTGCCTACACCTGGTGTTACTCCTGACTCTGCACTCAGAGGTCATCCCCACATAAGATGCTTGGGACCAAACCGTAGTCAGCTGCTGTGCAAGGCAAACGTTCTATTTGATGTGCTATCACTCCTACCCTATGAGAATCTTTTTGATCAGAAACAAAAGTCAGCCTGAAGAAGTTTTTTCCAAATATGGGATGACCCACCAAGTAAAGTATGTAATAAAAGTAATAGACTATAACTCAAACATTATAATAAAAATCTGTATTGAGATCTGAAGCAATAAAACAATGGTTAGGGTGTTTGGTTTGTACTTAACTGACCCAGCTTCAATCCCTGAGACTCCACAGTGTCCCAGAGAATGTCCAGGAGTGATCCGTTAGTGCAGAATCAGGAGAAAGCTTCAAATAGAGTCAGGTGGGTCTCCCAAATAAGTAAATAATAAAAAATAAAAATAAAAACAAAACACAGAAAACAGAAAAAACAAACTGATGATCATTGTATAAAATATCTGCCATATGCTTTTCTAAGCATATCCATATTATTTAAAAATAACACAACAGATAAACAGCAAGATAGTTGGTAAATGCCTCCAACCATATATTTTTGCTTTAAGTACTCCCAAAAGGGTGACAAACCCTTCCCAGAGTACCTCCAAGATGTCCTCTAAGAACACCACACCAGAACTGTTTCCTGAATACCATAGATCATAGATTTAGCAAAAAAAAAAAAGGAGACATAGGATATTTACAAATTTTAAACCGCAATATATTTTTTCTTTACCTGTAAAAGGCCTTATTAATGTCCAAGACCACAAAATGTCTAATACAGAGAGATGTATGTACCCCTATATTCATTGCAGGAGTAATCACAATAGCCAAGATATAGAATCAACCCAAGTCCCAATGATAGATAACTGAAGAAATTATTACAAACATAGCAAATGGTACATTAGTCAGCTATTAGAACAAAAGAAATCAGATCCTTGATTGAAATAAAGAAGGTGTCATGTTAATGGAAATAAGTCAAAGGAAAAAGGTCAAAATTATATGATCTCACTCAGATGTGGCATATAAAAGTACAGAGGATATAAAAAGCAAGCATTTAAAATAAACCCTAAGACTATCAACAAAAATAAAGTCACCAAATGCAGGAAGGTAAGGGGGAGGATAGGAGAAGGAAGATAGGAAAACAATAGGTAGAAGATGGAATATTGACATTTTGGTGGCAGATATGGAACCGTAGCATTGTATTCCTAAAACATATATATTGATACCATTGTAAACAATGTTACCACCATAAAAAGGATAATATATATAATTAAGAATTATATCACTAATGTCAACTTAATCATTTTTTACTTACATATACATTTTTACCCACTTAATTTCTAAATTAAAGTTTTCTAAAATAAATATTTTCTGAAAAACTAAAATCTTTCTTAGATAACTAAAACAAATAAAATATATAACTGGAGTCATTTTGTCAAATATGAATAAAGCATATAGGTACAGTAAGAATACTTTATCAATAATAAGCTCTTGATTTTGATAATTACATGGCTATAAAAACACCTAATCCTTGGAAAATACAAACTTTCTTCTTAGAAAATACAACCATTTATTTGGCTTAGGGAACTACAGACCTTACATACATAAGACCTGGATTCAATCCCCAGTACTGAAAAAAGAGGGGGTATGTTAATTCAATCCTGACTGCTGATTTCCTCTTGAAAAGGAGAGACAAAATTGCAAAGAGAGAAAGATATAATGTAATATTTCCTCTTGAGCAGTGGAATAATTTTTGCACTTTTAACTATTACTTAAATCTGAATATACTATAAAATAAAAAGTGAGAAAGTAAAAAAAAAAAACATTAAGACTCTTGCGAGAAGACAAATCTGCATTCAGGAAGCTAACTGAAGAGCCCAAAAGCACAGCCAGCTGTACTCTTAAAAATGTAGACAAATTTGAAAAAGAATAAAAATTATAAGCTATATTCCATTTTTATATAAACTGAATATTTTCTTTTGCATTGGAAGCAAACCAAATGCAAATTATTTATGACTAATGAGCATCAATGCAAATTATTTCTCCATAAAAGAAAAGACTTTAAAAGTTACTCAATTAGATATCCAACTCTGTCCAACTACTTTATAATAACAGCTACATAAAAGTCTTTTCAACTTCACAGAGATAAATTGGCGAAATATAGAGAAAATAATGGTTCTACTTCTACATCACCTTATCCTAGTCCATTTGTTAAACTTTTGGAACACTGACTAGTATAAAACTGATACTTTCGAGGTGCAGAAAAATATTCAATAAAAATCATTTTAAAATATAGTCTGAGGAGCTAACACTATCTGATTAATAAATCATCAAAGGTGTAAATCAGGTAGAGAAAAAAGTGAAGGAGTAGAAATGAGAAAAGGAATCAGTGTGCTTACATCATAAAACCATTTACAATTTCAACCTCAAAACCTTCTCCAAATTTAATTTTAAAGTAATTTTGAAGAATTTTAAATTAAAATAGTCACAACAGAAACAACAAACTCTTCCAAATCCACAATAAATGCTCCCACAGATACAAAAGGGAGAGAATGGAGAGTACTGAAGTCATCTACCTTGCAAAGTAAATTAATGGCTTTCCTACCACCAGACTAACGCCACTCAGCTTATTATCTGAAATATTACTCATTCATTGAAGAAAAGAGACTCATTTTGTGAATCTATTTAATCAAATTTAAGGAGTTACAGTTTTAAAATTATTATTTAATAACTAATATAGTGATTACCCTCTCAACCCTTCCAGGTTCTTATTATCCTGAGGAAAATTAAGCCAGAAACATCTCTAAACACAATTACCGAGGCGTTTCCTTATCCAAATTTCTTGTGCTATTCTTACAAATCAAATGTGTCTTCTTTAAAGCAGTTTATTGTACGCATGTATAAATGTTCCAATATTCCTTAACATATGGTGTCTAGAAAGAAACATTTTCTAAAGTGCAAAAAACTGGATTTATCTGGGAAACCCTCAGAAATTTTGAGTTAGAAACTATTATCTACTAAGAACAAGAAAGAGGCAATTTTAGCATTGCTAGGTTCTTTAATATACCGTTCACTGATATAAATCAACAAAAGTATTCTGTGCTTTTCTTAAACTTAGAGGACTATATTTTGTATTGTTCAATGTAGGTAAATATATTTGTCCTAGGCTAGCACGCACGAAGCAGATGCCTTATGGCCTACGCCACCTCTCTGGCTTCATTGTTCAGTTCTGTTTAAAGAAAATAAGAAAGACGGGGCTGGAGAGATAGCACAGCAGTAGGACATTTGCTTTGCACACAACTGATCCAGGACAGATGGTGGTTTGAACCCCAGCATTCCATATGGTCCCCCGCTCCTTAAAGGAGTGATTTCTGAGCACAGAGCCAGGAGTAACCCTTGAGCACTGCCAGGTATGACCCAAAAACCAAAAAAATAAAAAAAGGGGAAACAAAAAAAGAAACAGCACAAGCACCCTTATTTCTTATTATAATAAAAAGTTAACAAACTAGAACCACAGGATGCTTCTATAAAAAGAAAGCCACTCACTCTGTAAAGAAAGAAACTTGCCAAGAATTTTCAGATGCTTTTACTTGTAAAAATACCTAAAATTCAACCTTGTAAAGGAATGTTACATTGTAAATTTAAAATTCAAAAGTATAAATACGGTGTGATGTATTTATATATAATATTAATGTTTAGGTGATTATCATTTTAAATTTCACAATATATTTAGCAAAAACATTTTTACTTATGCTTATATAAAAATCTGTAATTTTTCTTTTGAATATTTTTTGTGGTGGGATATCCAGCAGTGTTCAGAGCTTATTCTTTCTTGACTCTGTACTCAGGATCACTCTTGACAGAGACTGGAGAACTTTGGTAGTGCCAGAATTAAACCTGGGTCTGCTACATGCAAGACAAATGCTTACATTCTGCACTATCTCTTCTGTGCTGAATAAACATTTTTAGAATATAGTTATCTTAAATCAACTCAAACAAAATTAGAAAAGTAAGATTCAATGTGGTAAATGTCCTTTACAGGTTACATTTCTATAAGGCAATCTCCAATTCTTAATTTTTATCAATTTTTCACATACAATACTGATTATTAGTGAGACTATTTTTGTGCAAGAGTGTATACAACTAAATAAAGCAGCAATACAAGTATAAAGCTCCCTTAAATATCCTATTTGCTTGCCTTTTGAAAACAGTAAATCTGACAAATCAAAGAATTTTAGTCTAAACATATATGTTATTCTAATAAAATATATTTGAAATATTATAACTGTTCAAATTTTGATAAAATTCTTGCTCACTGAAATAGTTAAAATTATTTTTGGTTTGAGGAGTCATATTCAATGGTGCTCAGGGCTTACACCTTGCGCAGGACTCAAGAATCACTGCTGGTGGAGCCTGGAGGACCCTACATGGTGCTCAAACCCAAGTCAACAAAAGTGGACAGTGGGAAAATGGAAAGGGACTTAGTATATTTGGATCAAGAAAAACAGCTCTTAGGATGGTGCTGGATGGAGATGAGGGCCTTGGTTCGCCAACCCAGGCCACATGGCTTCAGCCCCCACTAACCGGCGGGTCTGGAGGTTCATGAAAGCGGCAGGTAGAAATCTTACTCACAGGCAGGCTTCACGAGAGATAACATCTTTATTCAGCCCTAGCCATTAGATGTGGCTCCTACCATTCAAGCTAGGCCTGTATCTACTTTCATCCATGTCACCTCTGACCTACATGTTGGCCAGGATCCAAACGGGCCAAAGGGCAAACGCAAAAGGGCTGAAAGCCAGAGACCCCAGACCTAAATACCCTTCCAAGACCCCTCCCAGGAAATGGGCGGGGTTTGCAGGTAAAGTAAATTTAATATCCTGTTCCCAAAGCCCCGCCCAGGAATGGGCAGGGCTCAGGCAGTTACCTGAACCCAGGGGTGAGGCTACATTTAGCAACATTAAGTCAATCATAATAATGACTGGTAGAAACCAGACAATTTATAGCGAATATAATGTAGCATATGATGCTAATTTATAATGCTTACACCTAACATCTTAACAGGGGTCTCAAACTCAATTTACTTGGGGGCCACAGGTGGCAAAGTCAGAGTGATCCTTGAATGCAAAGTCAGTAGTAAGCCTTGAACATTGGGGGCTGTGACACAAACAACTAAAACAAAACAAAACAAAAAAAGATTCCTCTAGGGCAGGGCCACAAAATGTTGTAAGGAGGGCCGGAAACGGCTCACGGGCCACGAGTTTGAGACCCCTGCAAGTTTAAACCAATACTACTTCAATAATTTGCGGAGGTTATGAAACCACATCCTGTAATGCTTAAAATTTATCCCAACTCTATTCAGGGATCACTCCTGGCAGTGCATAGGGGACTATATAAGTTGTAAAATATCAAACTAGGATAAGCCTTACACAATGTATTATCTCTCTAGCCCCTACTTCAATTAAAAATGTAAGTGAAAGAGTAATGAAATAAACTATGTGCTTAACAGATAGATAAAGCAAAAGAGATGAGAAAAATAATATTGTTCCTGGATCAAATAACTACAGAAAATATTCTCCTGTGCTGCTCACAATGCTCTGTTAATGCTGAATGGCTAGACACAGAATACAATTTAAATTTTATACAACTGGGCTCTTCTACAAATTAAGTATGAACAGGATTCAGAGACAGTAACCAAAATGATAGCATAAAATTAAAAGAACAACTTCCCTTTCATATATAAACTGAACTAATATCAAATTTGCAAGGATGAGATAGTTTAAAAATTAGATTGCATTTAAAAAAGGCATGAAATTTAATGTTTGCAGTCTCTGATATTAACATTCTTAGAGCCATTAACGGTTTGTACCCTTTAAACAGTTAATAAAATATCCAAAATGCTAAATACATTTTTTATAAACTCATTAAGCGCAGATGGTTCTTGTTAGGATACATCATTCAATACATGATTGATTTAATACAAAAGTCCCCAATTTTTCTCAAAAACAAATTATTCAGAAACCACCTGTTAAAACTTAAAAGACATTTACCATATTTCGCAATGATCACTACTTTCTTGAAAACTTGCTTTGTCTCACCTCTTCTCTATGTAGTTGGGCTAACTGGCCTACAGTGAGGGAACTATATACTACATTTTTAATTTGTCCTCTTTACATTAGGTACCAGGAGTTTCCTCCATACATCCAAACATAAGAATATACATTTATTTCATTTGATCTTAGTTATTCTGAGTTTCAAACATTTTGGCTAACAATTCTAAGGTATATTTATTGAAATGCTAGGAGTCTACCGTTTAACGGGGTTGCATATCTTCTCAATGTTCTCAGGAACCTACAGGAGCATTTATAAGACTCCAAGTCTTACACCTTGTTGCATATGTAAACATTTCTAATCTTATCATGATTTGGAATTTCTATGTATAAACATTTCTGGACCCACCCTGATCCTACCCTGATCAGTGATTGGACCCTACTCTAGGGTGGGACCTGGCTTTCTGGACCCACCCTGATCCTACCCTTATCAGTGATTGGACCCTACTCTAGGGTGGGACCTGGCTTTCTGCCCCT
>PVKC010033876.1:0-13845 GCA_004027635.1 Crocidura indochinensis | reverse complement strand
GTGCCTGCCAGGAGCAATTTCTGAGCATGGAGCCAGGAGTAACCCCTGAGCACTACCGGGTGTGATCCAAAAACCAAAAAAAAAAAAAAAAGTGTCTTCTGGGTTGGAGTACATATCACAGTGGTAGGGCATTTGCCTTGCACGTGGCTTACCTGGGACAGACCTGGGTTCAATCCCCGGCATCTCATATGGTTCCCCAAATCTGCCAGGAGTAATTTCTGGGCACAGAGCTAGGAGTAACCCCTGAGCTTCACCAGGTATGGCTCAAAAACAAAACAAAACAAAAACAAAACCCACAAAAGTGTCTGTCTGATTCTCCACTAGGCATTTTCCACACCAATAGTAAACTCAGTTACCACATAGACAAGATCTTGGCATTACAAGATAAAATGAACTTGAGTTCTGGAAGGAGTTTATTATTATTTTTAAATATTTTTTCTTTTTTATTAATGTATTTATTTATACAATTTGATTACAAGCATGATTATAGTTGGGTTTCAGTCATATAAAGAGCACCCCTCTTCACCAATGTGACATTCCCATCACCAATGCCCAAATCTCCCACCTCCTACCCCCCCTCACCTGTATTTGAGACAAGCATTCTACTTCCCTCATTCATTCACATTGTTATGTTAGTTGTCAGTGTAGTTATTTCTCTAACTGCACTCACCACTCTTTGTGGTGAGCTTCAGATCGTGAGCTGGACCTTCTGGCCATCATCTCTATTGTCTCTGAGAATTATTACAAAAATGCCTTATTTTTCTTAAAACCAAAAATGAGTGATACTATTCGTGTCTATCTCTCTCCTTCTGACTTATTTCACTCAGCATAATAGATTCCATGCACATCCATATGTAGGAAAATTTCATGACTTCATGTCTCTTGATGGATGCATAATATTCCATTATGCATATGATATACCACAGTTTCTTTTTTTTATACTTCTCTCTTCCTTTTTATTTGTGGAAAAAAATTTTATATATATCTTATTTAAACACCTTCATTACATACATGATTGTGTTTGGGTTTCAGTCATGTAAAGAACACCAGCCATTACCAGTGCAACATTCCCATCACCAATGTCCCAAATCTCCCTCCTCCCCACCCAACCCCCGCCTGTACTCTAGACAGGCTTTCTAGTTCCCTCATACATTTTCATTGTTAGGATAGTTCACAATGTAGTTATTTCTCTAATTAAACTCATCCCTGTTTGTGGTGAGCTTTATGAGGTGAGATGTAACTTCCAACCCTTCTCTCTTTTGTGTCTGAAAATTATTACAAGAATGTCTTTCATTTTTCTTAAAACCCATAGATTAGTGAGACCATTCTGTGTCTTTCTCTCTCTCTCTGACTTATTTCACTCAGTATAATAGATTCCATGTACATCCATATATAGGAAAATTTCATGACTTCATCTCTCCTGACAGCTGCATAATATTCCATTGTGTATATGTACCACAGTTTCTGTAGCCATTCATCTGTTCGAGAGCATCTTGGTTGTTTCCAAAGTCTGGGCATTGTAAATAGTACTGCAATGAATATTGGTGTGAGGAACGGATTTTTGAATTGTATTTTTGTATTCCTAGGGTACCTTAGGAGTGATATAGCTAGATCATAGGGAGTTCAATTTCCAGGTTTTTGTTTTTTTAGGTATCTCCATATTATGTTCCATAAGGGCTGGACTAGACAGTATTCCGACCAGCAATGAATGAGAGTTCCTTTCTCCCCACATCTTCTCCAGCACCAATTGTTCTTGTTCTTTGTGATATGTGCCAGTTTCTGTGGTGTGAGATGATACCTCTTTTTGTCATTTGTATTTCTTCTTTGACAAAGTGTCTGTTCATTTCTCCTCCCCATTTTTGATGGGATTACATGTTTTTTTCCTTATAAAGTTCTGTCAGTGCCTTGTACATTTTGGATATTAGCCCCTTATCTAATGGATATCTGATGGTGAATAGTTTTTCCCTCTTGGTGGGTGGCTCTTGTGTCCTGGGCACTATTCTAGAAGGAGTTTATATATAAATTAAAAATATATAAATATGTGGGATGGAGAGATAGCACAGTGGTATGGAGTTTGTTTTGCATGAGGTTGACCTGGGAGGAACCTGGTTTGATTCCTGGCATCCCATATGTCCTTCAGCCTGCCAGGGGAAATTTATGAGTGCACAGCCAGGAGTAATCCCTGAGCTAGGTGTGGCCCAGCAACCAATCAATTAATAAACAAATAAAGTTTAAAAATAATTCTAAAAATATATAAATATAAATATAATTCACTCCTCATTCCACCCGCATTCCACTCCAACATAAAGCAAAATGAACTCTGATAGTTTTAAACTACTAAGGATTGGTTGAGAATTAGGATTTTATTATTCTATCATACTTTCTCTGCTACACTCACGCTAAGAACAGGTCCAGGATTAAGTTTGTAGAGATCAGACAAGACAGAGGAAAGAGGTTTTCCACTGCTCGTGTGTGTGGGGGGGTGCGTAACATACATTCATCTTGGGGAGAATTAGGTTCCACATAGAATTTTCACTTATTCTGTGCTCTGAGCTCTGATGATTAGCAGGAAAGGATAGATCCAGTGTGGAGCAAGAGTGTGGTCAGTAGTTTTCATAGGAGAAAGTAGAAGTGCTTATTGTGACCAGTGTCAGTGGATGGTCTTTTCAGCCTCTTTGTGGGCTGGGAGGGTTTTAGAAATAGCTGTGATGAAAGACACAGGAAAAAACTCCAGTTCCAGGGCCCAGGGGAAACCCTCTGCTGTCTAGTCCCATAATTATGATCCTCCCGTGCAGAGGTCAGTGCTAATCTTTGGGTAGGGACTATTTCTTCAGTTTTCAAATTATAATCTTAACTTCTGTATGAAGTTCGTAGTGACTGCTATAATCTCTTCAAATATGAGACAGAAAAGAATCTTTAAAAAGGGTATATAAATATGCAGCCATCAGAAGATATGAAGTCATGAAACTTTCCTATACATGGATGTATATGGAATATAATATGCTGAGTAAAATAAGTCAGAGGGTGAGAGATAAACACAGAATGGTCTCCCCATCTATGGGATTTGAGAAAAATGAAAAATATTTGTGCAATGATTCTAAGAGACAAATTAGAGGAGGACTGGAGGGTCCAGCTCCTGACATGAAGCTCACCACAGGGATCATTTACTGCAGTCACAGAAATAATTACACTGAGAACTATCATAACAAAATGTGACTGAATGAGGGAAGTAGAAAGCCTGTCTAGAGTACAGGCCGGTGTGGGGTGGGGAGGAAGAACACTTGGGATATTGGTCATGGGAATGTTGCACTGCTGAAAGATCTTATATATTAAAAAAATAAAAAAAAATAAGAGAAAAGAAAAGAGAAGGTCTCCCAATTCTTACCACAGGCTGTATTCTTTACACTGACTGTATAGAAAGAGGAGGTTCAGTAAATGCACCCCATATACACCTCAACACAGGCCCTTTGCCTGGTCTGTATTGTGAATTGGGGGACCAAAAAAGGTATAAATGGCCAATACATATATGTAAAAATGTTCTTTATCGCTTATCATCAGGCAAATGCAAATCAAAACAACCATGAGATAACACCTTTTACTAGTGATACTAGCATTCATCAGAAAAAGAAAAAAGAACCAATGTTGATGTGGATATGAGTTTACATGAACCTTCACCCATGGCTGGTGGACATAGCAACTAGTTCAATCTGTGCTGGGTGTGGGGCATGAATACTTCTGAAAAATTTAAAAATTGAATTTCTGGGACTAGTGATATAGTAAAGCAGGTAAGTTGCTTACCTGGCATGCAGCTTACCCAGGCTGAACTCCTGGTACCCTAGATGGGCTTCTCATTCCTATCACCCCAGAAGGAGTTATTCCCTAAAAGAAAAAAAAAGCAGAATTGAATTCTTATGTGAACCAGTATTCTACTTCTAGATAGCTACCCTCCAAATCTCAGAAGACATTTGTGTTTCAATGTTTATTGTAGCTCTGTTCATAATGGCCAAGATTTGGAAACAACCTGAGTATCCAAGGACAGATGACTGGAAAAAGAGACCATGGTTTACGTACACAATAGAATACTACTGAACTATAAGATAAGATGAAAGCAATTTTCCACTACCTGGGGAGAACTGGAGGGCATCATGCTGAGTGAAGTCAGCCAGCAGAAGAGGGACAGATCCAGTATGACACAGAAAATAAAGAAGGGCCTGACCAGTGGCACAAGCAGTAGGGCATTTGCTTTGCATGCGCTAACCTAGGAAAGATTATGGTTTGATCCCCCAGGGTCCCATATGGTCCACCAAGCCAGGAGCTATTTCTGAGCATATAGCCAGGAGTAACCCCTGATTGTCATCGGGTGTGGCCCAATCCCCCAAATTAATTAATTAAGAGAATAAAAACAGTGAAAGTAACAAAATCTCAAAATTACAGAACAACAGAACTACAGTTATAGAATTGAGCTCACCAAGGGTGAGAGTTCAGGAAGAGACCCTGAGAAATGGTGGACGAAAGACATTTTGATGGAAGATGTGGTATTAGAGCATGATAACTTGTCATTACTAGTCTTGTAAGTCATGGCACTTCAGATAAAAAAAAGTTTTTTAGGGGCCAGAGTGGTAGCACAGTGGTAGGGTAATGGTAGTGGTAGTCTTGCTCATGGCTGACCCAGGGCGGACATAGGTTCGATCCCTGACTTTCCATATAGTCCCCCTAGCCAGGAGTGATTTCTGAGCATAGAGCCAAAAGTAAGCCTTGAGCGCTGCCAGGTGTGGCCCCCAAAACAAAACAAGACAAAAAATTTTAGGGACCACAGAAATAGTACAATGGATAGGGTGTTTGCATTGCATGTGGCCCACCCAGATTCTATCCCTGGCATCCCATAAGGTCCCCTGATCAACACGAGAAGTGATTCTTGAGGTCAGAACAAGAGGTTTTGATAGAGTCCAAAGTAATTAATACAATAAATTAGTTGACTTTTATGGGCTGAATTGTTCCCTCCTTGCACATGAAAAATTAAAATGTTAATGCCCTAGACCTAGTCACTTAGCATGTGACTATATTTGGTGATTGGGACTTTAAAGAGATAATTATGTTCAAATCAGCTCTCGAAGCCCATAGCAATGATGTCCTTATAAAAAGGAAATCTGGAAATACAAGACATCAGCAATAAGCAGGCAGGCACCGAGCAAAGACTGTGTGTGAGGACACAGCAGAAGGAAGACAATTGACAATTCAAGGACAGAGGCCTCAGGAGAATCCAAGGCTGCTGACAACTTTGATCTTGGACTTGCTGCTCAGAGCTGTTATTTAAACCAGCTAGTCTGCGATCTGTTAAGGCCATCCCTGTAAATTACTGCGGGGTCACCCAGCATCACAGAAAACTTTGACACTTCTCTGTCTTACTTGGACGAAGTCTAGTGTGTTTACACTACTGATTCTCTCCATACAGAAACACTAGAGCAAATCCTAGCTCGGTGTCAAAATTCTCTGTTCAGAGATATATTCTACTTAAGCAGACAAACTGAATGTTTCAAACTGTACTTTTTTCAGTTGTTAATGAAACTTCACTAGTGCCTGCAGACAAACAGAAAGTGCTGTCAGTTTAAGTGGTTGGGATCTGCTACAGATCTAGAGAATGGTAGCTAAACAATCAACACATTTCATCCAGAGTCAAGAAATCTTTAAAATGAAAATTCCCCCAAGTACATTTTTTTAAGAAAAATGAAGCACTCAGCACCAGGGCCATATAGTAAGAGGTTCATTTTTTCCCCTCTGAAATGTGAAATACATTTTGAGAAAAGAAATAAAAATGAAAAATATGACCAGAATTAAAACTTAAAAAGCTAACAGTTTTTAGTGGATAGTCAACTCAAACTCAATGGGCAATTTTTTTTCTCTTGCAATAGTTTCTTCAGAATGGCCTACAATCAGTTCTCAGGAGACCCACAAGCCATCTCTGGCAATACATGTCAGCAATACCCAGCCTTTAAGCCATCTGGGTAATACCTAGCATTGCAGAGTATTAGGGAGGGCAATGTGATAATAACATTAAATGTGGGACTGTGTCTGGGAGGCATTACCCCTGATCACTGGGTCTCTCAGGCCTCTCTCTTACAATATTAATGTGTATCTGAGAAATTTGAGATTTTCCACAATTCCAAGTCATATGATTTGTCCTT
Source organism: Crocidura indochinensis (assembly GCA_004027635.1). Classification (NCBI taxonomy): domain Eukaryota; kingdom Metazoa; phylum Chordata; class Mammalia; order Eulipotyphla; family Soricidae; genus Crocidura; species Crocidura indochinensis. The sequence goes on along the minus strand of PVKC010033876.1, from coordinate 7,663 downwards.
AGTAGGAGTAACAAAATATTTCATTATCTATTTTTTTAAGATTTCATGACATCTTTAAAGCATGTAAAATTCAAATTCCCAATTCATGAGTACAGTGTTTTGGGGGATACAGCCATGTTTATTCATTGTCATTGGCTAGGGTTTTGTGTGCTTTTTTTAAATTTTTAATTTTTTACCATTTCAAGGATTGAACCCATAAACATATATATGAGGCAACTACTCTACTCTTGAGCTACATACTTGGTCCAGTGATTTTTTTAATGATATCTTTATTTAAGCACCATGATTACAAACACGTTTGTAGTTGGGGTTCAGTTATTAAAAAAAAATAACCATTTCTGAGTTTAAAATTTTACATCTTGACCACACATGAAAATATTTTATTTAGAAATGAGATGAGATTTAAACATTTCTGCAGATATTTAAGTGATGCAAGAAACTAAATTGGTTGATACTTAAACATGAAGATCAAGTACAGACATGACAAGACTGGATTCAGATGATTAAATAATGTAGGAGTAAAAGATAAAAGAACATTACTAAATAATCCGGAGCTACATACTAGAGGTTGGCAAACTCTGAACTGTGGGCCCTCTCTGATCATACTCATTTGATTTCCTATTGCCTTTGGCCCCTTTCCAGCTACCATTGATTTGTATACATAAAACCTGATTGTGAGCAAAGTCAACAATATTTACTGTTTGGAACAGAACACACAGCTTCAAGATATGGCCTCTTGGCATATTAGATATCTTATGCATAAGATTTGAAGAAAAGAAACAGGAGTAAAAACCTCATGCTAACTCTTTTCCTTCCTTTAGCCTTTCTTCCCTAAAAGCAAGAGATAAATCTCCTCTAGAAAAGGTTCTCTTTCTGAACCCAAAGAAGACATCCTGACCATAGAAACCAAACTCTATTATTTGGTATTATTATTATTATCCCAACTTTTATTGAAGAGGCTGTATTATCAGTACTATCAGACTTGGCTATTTCTTCACTGTCTGAACTTCTATTAAAGCTCCCTCTGTTTTGTTAATTCTTAGCAAATTTGTTGATGCTTTGTTTTTGTTATTTTGTTTTTTAGTTTGCTTTCTAAACTCTGGTTTTCAACTACTGGTATAAAAAATGTTGAAAACCACTGGTCTCAGAGGTATAAAATCGCCTGCTTTGGTCACTTCTTCCAGTCTTCATTTTCTTTGATGGCACTGATGTACATGTATACAATTTCAATAGAATTTATCTGTTACTTCTGCAAAAGTTTCTTATGTTAGTTTAATGTTTATGGCTCACTAAAACACAAAGAAAGTAGACAAGAATTTTCCCTCCTTTCCACTCTTTGACTCCTAGAGACGAAAAAAAATCTGTCTAATCCCTTTATACTTTTTCTATGTTTTTGTTTTGTTTTGGGGCTACACTCAGTGGTACTCAGGGATTACCCCTGACTCTACACTCAGGAGTTAGCCCTGGTGGTGCTCAGGAATCAAACCCAGGTTGACCTCATGCAAAGCTAGCACCCTAAACATTATACTATCTGTATGGCCTGTTCCATGCAAGGTAAATACCCTAACCATTGTACTATATCTCTTGCTCTTATTATTTTTATGAACAATGAGATCAAGGCTAACACATGCATATCAATGAAAAATGTCAGTGTCTTCTTCCTAAAGGCCCTTCTATCCCTCTTGGCTTAGACAAATCTAGGGAGGATGAAAAATAGGCTGCATATGCACTGCTCTGCTTTTAACTATGTGCTTGACCCTCACACATTCCAGTATATCTTTGAACACTCTATTGAAAGGAAGAAGATAGTGGTGGTTCACTATGACCAAGTAGGTTTCATCCCAGGAATGCAAGGATGGTTTAACATCCATAAATCTATCAACATAATACAAAGCATCAACAAGAAGAAAAATAAAAATCACATGATCATATCAATAGAAGCAGAGAAAGCATTTGATAAGGTCTAACACCCATTCTTAATCAAAACTCTCAGCAAGATGGGAATGAAAGGAACTTTTACTCACTCTAGTTGAAGCCATCTGCCACAAGCCAATGGCAAATATTATCCTCAATGGAGAAAAACTAAAAGCCTTTCCTCTAAATTCTGGTACAAGAGAAGGCTGTCCGCTCTCACCACTCCTCTTCAACATAGTGCTGGAAGTACTTGCTATAGTGATCAGACAAGAAAAAGATATCAAGGGAATCCAGATAGGAAAGGAAGAAGTAAAGCTCTCACTGTTTGCAGATGGCATGATACTCTACTTAGAAAACCCTAAAGACTCTACCAAAAAGCTTCTAGAAACAATAGATGCATATAACTGTTGCATATGTAAACATTTCTAATCTTATCACGATTTGGAATGTATACACATTTCTGGACCTACCCTGATCCCACCCTGATCAGTGATTGAACCCTACTCTAGGGTGTGACCTGGCATTCTGCCCCTACCCTAGGGTGGTACCTGATTCTAGTGTATAAAACAGAGGTCTGTGAAAGGTTTGGGGCTTTTTGGGTTGGAACTGATGCTGGGTCATTGGACCTCAGTTATTTCCACCGAATAAAGCTGATATTTCCACAAGTCTGACTCTCCGTGAGCTGTTTACTCGCTGATTCACCTCAGAACCGCTGGTTACTGGGTGGTAGACACATTCTCCGAGCTGGAGGGGAGAGACCTCGTCCTCCCTACCTCTGTTAGCCAACCTCTCCTGGGGATGGATTACTTCATATAACAAGGTGGCAGGCTACAAAATTAACACCAGAAATCAATGGACTTTTTATACACCAACAATGATAGGGAAGAGAAGGACATCAAGAAGACAATCCCATTCACATTAGTGCCACACAAACTCAAATATCTTGGAGTCAACTTGACCAAAGAACTATACAAAGAAAACTATAAGGCCCTGCTCCAGGAAATAAGAGAGGACACACGGAAATGGAAACACATACCCTGCTCATGGATAGGCAGGATTAAAATCATTAAAATGGCAATACTCCCCAAAGTATTGTACAAATTTAATGCGATCCCTCTAAAGACACCCATGACATTCATCAAAGAAGTGGGTCAAACACTTATGACGTTCATCTGGAACAATAAACACACTTGAATAGCTAAAGTACCCCTAAGGAAAAGGAGTATGGGAGGCATTACTTTACCCAACTTGAAACTGTACTACAAAGCAATAGTTATCAAAACAGCATGGTATTGGAATAAAGACAGATCCTCAGATCAGTGGAATAGGCTTGAGTTCTCAGAGAACATTCCCCAGACATACAAGCACCTAATTTTTGACAAAGGAGCAAGGAAAACCTCTTCAACATTGGTGCTGGCAGAACTGGTTAGCCACTTGCAAAAAAGCGAACATAGACCTCCAGTTAAAACCATGTACAAAGGTAAAATTCAAATGGATTAAAGACCTTGATATCAGACCTGATACCATAAGGTATATAGAACAACACGTAGGTAAAACACTTCATGACATTGAGACTGAACGCATCTTCAAGGAGGAAACTGCACTTTCCAAACAAGTGGAAGCAGAGATAAACAGATGGGAATACATTAAGCTGAGAAGCTTCTGCACCTCAAAAGAAATAATGCCCAGGATACAAGAGCCACCCACCGAGTGGGAGAAACTATTCACCCAATACCCATCAGATAAGTAGATAATCTCCACAATATACAGGGCACTGACAGAACTTTACAAGAACAAACATCTAATCCCATTAAAAATTGGGGAGAAGAAATGAACAGACACTTTGATAAAGAAGAAATACAAATGACCAAAAGGTACATGAAAAAATGCTCCTCATCACTAATAATCAGGGAGATGCAAATCAAAACAATGATGAGATACCATCTCACACCACAAAGATTGGCACACATCACAAAGAATGAGAACAATCAGTGCTGGCGGGGATGTGGAGAGAAAGGAACTTTTATCCACTGCTGGTGGGAAAGATGTCTAGTCCAACCTCAATGGAAAGTGATATGGAGATTGCTCCAAAAACTGGAAATTGAGCTTCCATTCGATCCAACTATTCCACTCTTAGGGATATACCCTAGGAACACAAGAATACAATACAAAAATCCCTTCCTCACACCTATATTTATTGCAGCACTATTCACAATAGCCAGGCTCTGGAAACAACCAAGATGCCCTTCAACAGATGAATGGCTAAAGAAATTGTGGTTCATATACACAATGGAATATTATGCAGCTGTCAGGAGAGTTGAAGTCATGACATTTTCCTATACATGAATGTACATGGAATCTATCGTGCTGAGTGAAATAAATCAGAGGGAGAGAGAGAGAGAGAGAGAGAGAGAGAGAGAGAGAGAGAGAGAGAGAGACGCAGAATAGTCTCACTCATCTATGGGTTTTAAGGAAAATAAAAGTCATTTTTGCAACAATCCTCAGAAACAATGAGAGGAGGGCTGGAACTTCCAGCTCACTTCATGAAGCTCACCACAAAGAGTGATGAGTACAGTTATAGAAATAACTACACTGAGAGCTACCATAACCATGTGAATGAATGTGAGAACTGAAAAACCCGTTTAGAGTACAGGTGGGGGTGGGGTGGGATGAAGGGAGATTTGGGACATTGGTGGTGGGAATGTTGCACTGGTGAAGGGGAGTTTTCTTTGCATGTCTGAAACCTAATCACAATCATATTTGTAATCAAGATGCTTAAATAAAGATATTAGAAATAAAAAATAAAAAAATAATTTCATCACCAATCTGACAGCGTCAGAGTTGCAAGAAAATAGGACAAAAACAGTTTAATATAAACCTCCTGTGAGAAATTGAAATTTCCACATAAATTTTCTGCTACTTGTCTTCTCCTTTGTGATCTTGGTTTCTTTATATAATAAAATATTTATAATTGAAAAAAAAAGTAGCGATGGTCCCCAAAGATTGAAGACTCTCCTACTGACTGATTTTTAATTGAGTCTGGGGAATTGTGGTAGGAATGAATTTATTTGACAGCTAGCAGCAGCAGTAGCAGTAGCTGACCTTAGTTGGCCAAAGATGTCCCTTCTCCTTTCTGCCTTAAGATGAAGAAGACAAAAGCCATCTATGTAAGCTCTTTCCCCACTTCCAAGTGAGATTAACTGACTTCTCCTTCCAGCAACCTAGAATGATTATAACTTTTTTAGGGGAAAAAAGCCTGTCACTAACCCATTCTAAAAAGTTTAGGAAGCCCTAAAATAGGACTAGAATATCAGGTTTAGTTTCAAGTCAACAGTGAGCAATATTATAACAGGCACATTAGCTGTTCAGAATCCAGAATGAGTGTAAACTCAGTGGAAGAGTGACCTCAACAGTGGAGAATGTGCTAAAGAAATTGTCTTCATGGATTTACCAAGGATTATTTTGTTTTTGTTTCTGTTTTTAATAATTTTATTGAAACTAGGGAGTCAAAGAGTTAGTACAGTGGTTGGACATTTGCCTTGCATGTGATCAATACAAGAGGGACTCAGCTTGATACCTGGCAATCCATATGGTCTTTCAGCTTGCCAGTGATGATTTCTGAGTGCATAGCCAGGAGTTAACCCTGAGCTTCACTGGGCGTGGCCCAAAACCCAATCAGTCAATAAAGTTTAAAAAATTATTGAACTAGAGTGATAGTATCAGAATTAAGGGTCTTATTTTGCATGTGGCCAACCTGGGCTCAATTTCCAGCATGCCATATTGTCAACCAAGCACCAGCAAGAGTGATTCCTGCTTGCAGAGCCAGAAGAAACCTTTGATCACTGCTGAGTGTAACCCATAAACCAAATAATAATAATAATAATAATAATAATAATAATAATAAATTAAATAACTGATTTACAAAGCTCTAGTTCAGTTTTAGGCATATAATTTTTTTTTTGGTTTTTGGGTCACATCCGGCAGTTCTCAGGGGTTACTCCTGGCTCCATGCTCAGAAATTGCTCCTGGCAGGCACAGGGGACCATATGGGGCACCGGGATACGAACCGATGACATTTTGCATGAAAGGCAAAAATGCCTTACTTCCATGCTATCTCTCATATAATATTTTTTAAACATTTATTATTCATGACCAGAGCAATGGAGCAAGAGCAGGGTTTGTCTTGCAGCATCCTATATGGTCCCCCAAGTCAGGAGCAATTTCTGAGCGCATAGCCAGGATTAACCCCTAAGTGTCACTGGGTGTGGCCCAAAATAAAACAAAACAAAATATTTATTTATTAATTTTGGTTCTGGGGCCTCACCTAGCAGAGGTCAGGGGCTACTCCTGGCTATGCACTCAGAAATCACTCTTAGCAGGCTCCGGGGACCATATGGGTTGGCGGGGATTGAATCCAAGTCAGTCCAGCGTTGTCTGCTTGCAAGGTAAAACACTCTACCACTGTGCTATAGCTCCAGCCCCAGGCATATAAAATTTTAACACCAATCTCACCACTGTCCTTAACTTTCCTCTAACTGTAGTCCTCTTTTAGCCTGCCCCTCTTCACCATCTGCCACCATTACAGAAACATTATGAAGTTCCCATGGTTGCAGTTTGATCTCATACTTTAAGTGTTGTTGAGAATAATATATATGCACATAAGTATATATACTTATATATATATGTGTGTGTGTATGTGTGTGTGTGTCTGTATGTGTGTGTATGACACTCTCCTACAGCACCAGTATAATGAAACCTAAGTCCAGTTCCCCACTACTTCCCTTTTTCATTCCCATTTTGATTTCTTTCCTTTCTGTTCTTCTCTTCCCTAAGCTCTTGCAGCAAAGGTGATTTAGGCATGCACACCCTTTACTACATTATATTTCCTTGGCCAGTTATTGTATATACCACAGATATATTGAGAATACATTGTGTTTGTCTTTCTTCTTCTGGCTTATTTCACTCAACATAATAATTTCTAGTTTCAACAAAAACTAGAAGGTTGCAGCAAATTGCGTGATTTCATTGTTCCTTGTAGCTACACAATATTCCATTGTTTATATATACCACATCTTCTGAATCCATTCATCTCCTCTGTCATTGGACACTTAGGTTGATTCCTTATTTTAGTTATTATTCTAAGTGTTGCAATGAATAATAGTGGGCCTATGTCCTTCTGAATGAATGTTTTTAAGTCCTAGGGATAGATGCCCCAAAATGTAATTGCTGGCTGGGTTATACGGCAGTTTTGAATTAATCTTTGCCTTTTGAATCACTTTTGCTTTCATGCTTTCTTCACCATCCTGGGTTTTGAGGTGCCTTGCCCTCCTGCGGATACTCCCAAAGGTTTACATGAGCTAGCACTTTAAATATCTGCCTGCCCATAGGCAGTGTCTTCCTTGAATTTTATTTTCACATAGTTTAGGCTTCATTATGGGGAGTTTTACGCTTTGCTCCACTTGATATAATATTCAGTTGTCTAGCAATGCTTTTCTCTCCTGACCAGTCAGGAGAAAACCATTAGATGAAACCAAGGCAACTGATACTATCTTACACTAATCCAGAAAGTCTGGAATAGAATGTGTGGTTTTTTTTTTGCCGGGGGGGGGGGGGGGAAAGATATGCTCTTCTTTCCTTTTTTGATGTCCTTATAATAGTTATTGTAAATCACTAACTGAAAATCATGAATAGCTAGCTCCCTCTCTGCCTCCAACCCGCCCCTTCTTTTTTCAGCCCCTGCCTGCCTCTT
>PVKC010033875.1:0-13979 GCA_004027635.1 Crocidura indochinensis | reverse complement strand
GCATTCATCAGGGATATTGATCTGTAATTTTCCTTTTTGGCAGCATCTCTGTCTGGTTTTGGTATCAAGGTGATGTTGGCTTCATAAAAGCTCTTTGGGAGTATTCCCATTTTTTCTATTTCATGGAACAATCTGGCTAGGATTGGTAGTATCACCTCGAAAGATTTGAAAAAATTCATTAGGAAATCCATCTGGGCCTGGGGTTTTCTTTTTGGGCAGATGTTTGATTACACTTTCAATTTCCTCAGTGGTGATGGGGGAGTTTAGAAATTCTACCTCCTCCTTTTTTAAGTGTGGAAGGTTATATGTGTCCAAGAATTTTTCCATTTCTTCCAGGTTCTCATATTTAGTAGCATAAAGTTTCTCGAAGTAGTTTATGATTACCCTTTGGATCTCTGCAGTATCTGTCGTGATCTCCCCCTTTTCATTTCTAATACGGGCTATCAGATTTCTCTCTATCTTTCTTTGTGAGTTTTGCCAATGGCCTATCAATCTTGTTTATTTTTTCAAAGAACCAGCTTCTGCTTTCGTTGATCTTTTGGATTGTTCTTCGGTTTTCCATTTCATTGAGTTCTGCTTTCAGCTTTGTTATTTCCTTCTGTCTCCCTATTTTTGGTTCCTTTTGTTGGTCATTTTCTAATTTTTTGAGTTGTGTCATTAGGTTATTCAGGTATGCCCTTCTTCCTTTCTGATGTGTGCTTGTAGAGCTATAAATTTTCCTCTCAGGACTGCTTTTGCTGTGTCCCATAGATTCTGGGGGGTTGTGTCTTCATTATCATTTGTTTCCAGGAAAGTTTTAATTTCCTTTTTGATTCATCTCGGACCCACTGGTTGTTCAGTAGCAGGGTGTTTAATTTCCAGTTGTTAATGTTTTTCTTCTGTGTGCTTTGTAGTTCACATCTAATTTCAGAGCCTTGTGGTCGGCAAAGGTAGCTTGCAAGATTGCTATCCTCTTGATTTTGTGGAGGTATGTTTTATGTGTCAGCATGTAGTCTATCCTGAAGAATGACCCATGTACATTGTAGAAGAATGTGTATCCAGGTTTTTTGGGATGGAGTGCCCTATATATATCTACTAGTCCTCTTTCTTCCATTTCTCTATTCAGGACTAGTATGTTTTTGTTGGGTTTCAATCTGGTTGACCTATTAAGTGTTGATAGGACCATGCTGAGGTCTCCCATAATTATTGTGTTATCATTGATTTCTTCTTTCAGATTTGTCAGTAACTGTATTAGATAATTTGCTGGTCTCTCATTGGGTGCATATATGTTTAATAGTCTGATTTCTTCCTGTTGCACATATCCCTTGATTAGTACATAGTGTCCATCTTTTCTGAGTATCAAGTTGGCGTCATCAGATATTAATATGGCCACCCCAGCTTTTTTGAGGGTATTGTTTGCTTGGATGATTTTCGCCCAGCCTTTGATTTTGAGTCTATGTTTGTTCTGACTATTCAGATGTGTTTCTTGTAGGCAGCAGAAGGTTGGATTCATCTTTTTGATCCACTTTGCTACTGTGTGTCTTTTAATTGGTGAACTTAGTCCATTAACATTGAGGGAGGTGATTGCCATAGAATTTAATGTCATCTTTGTAGATAAGTTTCCTGTGTTTGTTGGTCTCTCTTGTCTTTGAGTAGACCTGTCAGTTTTTCCTTTAAGGCTGGGTTATCATCTGTGAAGTTTTTAAGCTGTTGCTTATCCATGAAGCTATGTATTTTTCCTTCATACCTGAACGTGAGTCGGGCTGGGTGCAATATTCTTGGTGAGGTATTCATTTCATTCAGTCTTGTCACAATATCCCACCACTGTCTTCTGGCCTTGAGAGTTTCTTGCGACATGTCTGCTGTAAGTCTTAGGTATGCTCCTTTGAATGTAATTTCCCTTTTTGACCTTGCTGCATTCAGTATTCTACCTCTATCTGTGGAGTGTGTCATTGTAATGATGATGTGTTTGGGGGTGTTTTTCTTTGAGTCTCGTTTGGCTGGTACTCTTCGGGCATGCAGGATTTGGTTGCATGTAGCTGTTAACTCTGGTAGTATGTCTTTGATGATGTCTTTGACAATTAATTCTTCCTGGTGATCTCCTACTTGGGTCTCTGGGACTCCAATGATTCTTATGTTGTTTCTTTTGGGTTTATCAAAGACTTCTATTTTCATCTGTTCACATTCCTTGAGTACTTTTTCTATTGCCTGCTCGTTTGTCCTAATGTTCTTTTCCCATTTCTTCTGCTGTGTTAAGATTTTCTGCATCTCATCTTCCAGTAGTCCTATCCTCTCCTCAGCTGCTCTTACCTTGCTGTCGAGGGCATCCACTGAGGTTTTCAGTTGAGCTACCGTGTTTTTCAGGCCTGCCATTTCAGTTTGAAGTTTTCTGAGTTCTGTCTTTGTATTCTCTTCAGATCGATCTATGCTTTCTTGAAGTTTTACAAATATATTCCATATTTCTATTTTAAATTCTTTATCTGAGAGGTTAAGCAGAGGGTTGTGATTTTTAAGGTCGTCCAAGCCACCATCTTCATTCTCGGTGCCTAGTGTTTGTCTACGAGCTTTCCGCATTGTCACTCTAGTAGTGTGTTTTTTCCTGTGTGTTGTGATGGGGTTTATTGGTTAGAAAGAGTGCGTGGCCGCGAAGCGAAGCAGAGCGACCGCACTCTTCTGGGGCAACAAGAAATCAGGACATACAGAAACAGGAAGAGAGTCCCCTTGGTTCTCAGTGTTCTTAGCAGAGCGCAGCAGGGCGAAGTCTCCCGCAGGAGAAGCACTCAGTCCTCCAATTGGGAAGCTCTCCACCCGGCAAGATCTTACTCACTCATTGGCTCACTGGCAGCTTCAGAGTGCAATGATTTCTGGGTTTGCTTCCCAGGGCTCTGTTCTCAAGGGAGAGCTCCAATAAATCAGAACAAACAGAAGCAGGAAGAGAGTGAGTCTTTTTGGAGCCAGCCCACTCCCACGAGGTCTGGACGACAGAAGAGGACAAATAAACACAAAGAAAAGTAAGACTCACAGTTCTTAGCAGTCAGCCCCACTAGGCAGGCGTGGATACGGAAAAATTCCCAGCCTGAAGTCACAATCAGGGGACCTTGCTTTGCAGAGTACTTGCTCTTGCCGGTTTTCACTCTAATGAGGTGTTCCTGGGTGTTTCCACCCTAAGATGGACCTCTGGGAGAGCGAGTCTTTTTGGAGCTGGTTTGGCCCACTCCCACGAGGTCTGGATGACAGCAGAGGACAAATAAACACAAAGAATAGACAAGACTCACAGTTCTTAGCAGTCAGCCCCACTAGGCAGGCGTGGATATGGAGCCAAATCATCTTTTTTTTTTTACCCCCTGTTTGGTGTCATCAGTTCCATAATCAAAATGTAAGCCACATGCGATTATTTACGCTTTTTAATGCGGCTCTTCTGCGTGCCCAGCGTCAGCTCCAGGAGTCAGGACTCTGCTCCTAGCTTCTGTCAGTGCACGCCCTGTGTGGCTCTCAAAATAAATTTCAATCATGGTTTTGGCGAGATTTGGCTCAGTTGAAAAAAAAAAAGGTTGCCCACCACTGCTCTAGCTCATATGTGAAGTCTATGAACATGCATTTCAATAGCATCATCCAGATAAAACAGGCTGATTTTTTATGTGAGAAGCTGCATTAAAATTTCTTCTCAAGGGGCCCGGGAGATAGCATGGAGGTAAGGCGTTTGCCTTTCATGCAAAATGTCATCGGTTTGAATCCCAGTGCCCCATATGGTCCTCCATGCCTGCCAGGAACAATTTCTGAGTATGGAGCCAGGAGTAACCCCTGAGCACTGCTGGGTGTGACCCAAAAACAAAAAAAAATTTCTGCTCATTCTTTAGATATTATGTTCATGTTTCTAGTAATCTAAATTAAGTATGGTACTCAGAGGGTAACATTCGTAACAGTGTAAAGTTAGAAAAATTATGGAACTAGTCCCAAGGTACAGCATGTAGGGTGCTTGCCTTGCACGTGGCCACCCCAGGTTCAATCCCCAGAATGTTCATGGCTCCCTGAGAACTGCCAGTAATGATTCCTGAATGCAGAATGCAGAGTAACACCTGAGCATCATTTTGTGTGACCCAAATAAAAAAAAGGAAAGATTAGAAAAATTAAAGACAATCTAGTGCCCATCAATAAGTAATAGATGTTTTTGGCATAATTTGTCCATATTTATATTAGTTACAAATAGAAATAAGTAGGAGCCAGAGCAGCGGCGGAGCAGTAAGGTTTTTGCCTTGCACACAGCTGACCTAGTACAGACTGAGTTTGATCCCCCTCCCATATAGTCCCCTAAGCCAGGAGTGATTTCTGAGCGCATAGTCAGGAGTAACCCCTGAGGGTCACTGGGTGTGACCCCCCAAAACAAAACAAAATAGGAATAAGTATTTCCATCATATACTAATCCATATTGAAGAACAAGTAACAAAATGAGATGATTATAAAAGAGTCTATTAAGTAACAGAAGTGTTAGACATACCAAAAAGGGAGGGTGGAGATATAACACAGCAATAGGGTGTTTGTCTTGCAAGTGGCCCACAAGGACCCACCTTGGTTTGAATCCCGGTATCCCATATAGTCCCTGTACCTGCTAGGGACGCTTTCTGAGCACAGAGTAACTCCTGAGCGACACCAGTGTGCCCCCCTCAAAAAGAAGTGTTAGACATGTTTATAATGCCTATTATATTAAAATATTCATATTAACTGGTTGTATATTCTAAATTTATATTATGTTATATATTAAATATTTATATATATATCAATAAAATTTATTTAAGAGAAAAAATACATAAGTGAGCTTGTATGTGTATATGATTAAAGGTGAGGTTATTTTCCAGGCTGTTGCATTGAACCATCAGCCTGGCTTGTGTAAGATCACAGATGCCCCCCCCAAGACTCCTGAGCACCACTTAAACTTTAAAAAGTAATTATCTGCCCCAACCCAGCACTGCCACTGAAAGGTGCAAAAAAGACACCCCAAAAAAATCCTATTTCTACACTTGTGTGTTTCAAGAAAACTTTATAAAACAAAATAAAGGACATATGTTTTCTTTTAAAAAAAAAAAAGTAAGCATCTAGAGTGTGAGAGACACTGTAGTTGGTCTCCCCAACATATTAAATTAAACTTGTTCTTCTAATTTCCTGAGATGGATAGCAGAACAGAAGGGCTTTTGCCTTGCAAGCAGCCTATCCAGGATGGACCTGCGTTCAATTCCCAGCATACCATGTGGTCCCTCTAGCCTGCCAGGAGTATTTCTGAATGCAGAGCCAGGAGTAACTCCTGAGTATGGTCGGATGTGGCCCCAAAATCAAAAATAAAATAAAATAATTACCTAAAATAGGAATGTGGAAGGGAAATTATATCAGCAAGTATCTATCACAGCAATTTCAGAGAGGGAATGATGAGGTGCCTCATAACAAGAAGGATGTTTTCACAGTAAGATTTTTTTAATGATTAGGGGAAATCTTTGAGATTTTTTAATATTTCATTTAAACACCTTGATTACATACATGATTGTGTTTGGGTTTCAGTCATGTAAAGAACACCATCCATCACCAGTGCAACATTCCCATCACCAATGTCCCAAATATCCCTCCTCCCCACCTAACCCCCGCCTGTACTCTAAACAGGCTTTCTATTTCCCTCATACATTCTCATTATTAGGATAATTCAAAATGTAATTATTTCTCTAACTAAACTCTTCCCTGCTTGTGGTGAGCTTCATGAGATGAGCTGTAACTTCCAGTCCTTCTCTCTTTTGTGTCTGAAAATTATTATTGCAAGAATGTCTTTTACTTTTCTTAAAACCCATATATGAGTGAGACCATTCTGCGTTTTTCTCTCTCTCAGACTTATTTCACTCAGCATAATAGATTCCATCTACATCCATGTATAGGAAAATTTCATGACTTCATCTCTCCTGACAACTGCATAATATTTCATTGTGTATATATACCACAGTTTCTTTAGCCGTTCATCTGTTGAAGGGTATCATGGTTGTTTCCAGAGTGTTACAATGGTAAATAGTGCTGCAATGAATATAGGCGTAAGGAAGGGATTTTTTTGTATTGTATTTTTGTGTTTCTAGGGTATATTCCTAGGAGTGGAATAACTGGATTGTACGGGAGCTCTATTTCCAGTTTTTGGAGGAATCTTCATATCGCTTTTCATAAAGATTGAAGTAGATGGCATTCCCACCAGCAGTGAATAAGAGTTCCTTTCTCTCCACATCCCAGCCAACACTGCTTGTTCTCATTCTTTGTGATGTGTGCCAATCTCTGGGGTGTGAGGTGGTACCTCATAGTTGTTTTGATTTGCATCTCCCTGATGATTAGTGATGTGGAGCATTTTTTTCACTTGTCTTTAGGCCATTTGTATTTCTTCTTTGTCAAAGTGTCTGTCCATTTCTTCTCCCCATTTTGTGATGGGATTGGATTTTTTTCTTGTAAAGTTCTGTCAGTGCCCTTTATATTTTGGAGATTAGCCCCTTATCTGATGGGTATTGGGTGAATAGTTTCTCCCACTTAGTGGGTGGCTCTTATATCCTGGGCGCTATTTCCTTTGAGGTGCAGAAGCTTCTCAGCTTAATGTATTCCCATCTGTTAATCTCTGCTTTCACTTGCTTGCAGAGTGCAGTTTCCTCCTTGAATATGCCTGCAGTCTCAATGTCCTGGAGTGTTTTGCCTACATGTTGTTCTATATATCTTATGGTTTCAGATCGATATCAAGGTCTTTAATCCATTTGGATTTACTTTCGTACATGATGTTAACTGGAGGTCTAAGTTCAATTTTTCGCAAGTGGCCTTCCAGTTGTGCCAACACCACTTGTTGAAGAGGTTTTCTTTGCTACGTTTAGTATTTCTTGCTCCTTTATCAAAAATTATGTGATTGTATGTCTGGGGAACATTCTCTGAGTATTCAAACCTATTCCACTGATCTGAGAGCCTGTCTTTATTCCAATACCATGCTGTTTTGATAACTATTGCTTTGTAGTAAAGTGTCAAGTTCAGGAAAGTAATTCATCCCATATTCTTTTTCCCAATGATTGCTTTAGCTATTCTAGGGTGTTTATTGTTCCAAATGAATTTCAAAAAGTGCCTGGTCCACTTCTTTGAAGAATATCACGGGTATCTTTAGTGGGATCACATTAAATCTGTACAATGCTTTGGGGAGTGTTGCCATTTTGATGATGTTCATCCTTCCAATCAATGAGTAGGGTATGTGTTCCCATTTCTGCGTGTCGTCTCTTATTTCTTGGAGCAGAGTTTTATAGTTTTCTTTGTATAGGTCCTTCACATTTTTAGTCAAGTTGATTCCAAGATATTTGAGTTTGTGTGGTACTATTGTGACTGGGGTTGTTTTCTTAATGTCCATTTCTTCATTATGGCATTCTTCAAATGCCATTGATTTTTGTGTGTTAATTTTGTAACCTGTCACCTTGCTATATGAGTCTATTGTTTCTAGAAGATTTTTAGTAGAGTCTTTAGAGTTTTCTAAGTAGAGTATCATGTCATCTGCAAACAGCGAGAGTTTGACTTCTTCCTTTCCTATATGGATTCCCTTGATATTTTTTTCTTGCCTAATCGCCATAGTGAGTACTTCCAGTGCTATGTTGAATAGGAGTAGTGAGAGAGGACAGCCTTGTCTTGTGCCAGAATTTAGAGGGAAGGCTTTTAATTTTTATTCACTGAGGATAATATTTGCCTCTGGCTTGTGGTAGATGGCCTTAACTATATTGAGAAAGGTTCTTTTCATTCCCATCTTGCTGAGAGTTTTGATCAAGAATGGGTGTTGGACCTTATCAAATGCTTTCTCTGCATCTATTGATATGATCATGTGATTTTATTTCTTTATTGTTGATGTTGTGTATTATGTTGACAGATTTATGGATGTTAAAACATTCTTGCATTTCTGGGATGAAACCTACTTGATCGTAGTGGATGATCTTCTTAATGAGGCATTGAATCCTATTTTCCAGTATTTTGTTGAGGATCTTTGCATCTGCATTCATCAGCGATATTGGTCTGTATTTTTCTTTTTTCATAGCATCTCTGTCTGGTTTAGGTATCAAGGTGATATTGGTTTCATAAAGGCTATTTGGAAGTGTTCCCGTTTTTTCAATTTCATGAAAGAGTCTTGCCAGGATTGGTAGTAGTTCCTCTTGGAAAGTTTGAAAGAATTCATTAGTGAATTCATCTGGGCCTGGGCTTTTGTTTTGGGGCAGACATTTGATTACCGTTTTAATTTCATCAATAGTGATGGGGGTGTTTAGATATGCTACATCCTCTTCCTTCAACCGTGGAAGAATATGAGTCCAAGAATTTATCCATTTCTTCCAGGTTCTCATTTTTTGTGGCATTGAGTTTCTCAAAGTAGTTTCTGATTACCCTTTGAATTTCTGCAATATCAGTAGTGGACTCTCCTTTTTCATTCCTAATACGAGTTATCAAGTTTCTCTCTCCCTTTCTTTGTTAGTTTTGCAGGTGGTCCATCAATCTTGTTTATTTTTTCAAAGAACCAACTTCTGCTTTCATTGATCTTTCGGATTGTTTTTTGGGTTTTCACTTCGTTGATTTCTGCTCTCAGCTGTTATTTCCTTCTGTCTCCCTATTTTTGGGTCCTTTTGTTGAGCACTTTCTAATTCTATGAGTTGCGAGTTGCTTCATTAAGCTATTCAGGTAGGCCCCTTCTTCCTTCCTGATGTGTGCTCGCAAAGCTATAAATTTTCCTCTCAGTATTACTTTTGCTGGGTCCCATAAGTTCTGATAGTTTGTGTCTTCATTATCATTTGTTTCCAGGAAACTTCTGATTTCCTCTTTGACTTCATCTCGAACCCACTGGTTATTCAGTATGAGGCTGTTTAACTTCCAGGTGTTAAAGGTTTTCTTCTGTGTTCCTTTGTAATTCACATATAATTTCAGAGTCTTGTGGTCAGCGAAGGTAGCCTGCTAAATTTATATCTTCTTGATATTATGGAGATATTATTTATGTGCCAGCATGTAGTGTATCCTGGAGAAAGTCCCATGTACATTGGAGAAAAATGTGTATCCAGGTTTCTGGGGATGGAGTATCCTATATATATCTACTAGGTCTCTTTCTTCCATTTCTCTTCTCAGTTCTAGTATATTCTTGTTGGGTTTCAGTCTGGTTGACCTATCCAGTATTGACAAAGCCGTGTTGAGGTCCCCCACAATTATTGTGTTGTTGACATGGCCCGACCAGGAGTGAAAAACTCCTGAAGAAGAAATCGTACTTATCAGAAAAGCCTACTTTGAGTAGTCAAACAAGCTGACCTCTTTGTCAGGATTGTCTGAGTATGAATTCACGAGGTTGTGACAATTTCACTCTTTCCCTTTAAGAAAAATCAGGCCTCAGAAAAATCTTTCTCCTTCAGACAAAGAAAAACAGCACCAAACTCCAGCCAAAGGCACCCCATTGACCAGTCTCTTTGACTTGCACAATATTGGTGCCAAGGATGTTTTCCTCAATAAATTCCAAACTCAGGAGGAAAGCAAATTCTCAGTTTTCTACCCAAAACTCAAAAAATCTTTTCCTCTTCCCTGATAATTGCTAACTTAAGGAATTTCTCACTCCCCTGATAATTACCTGTTTTTCTTACTTCCTGAATATTGCCTAGCTCTCTCTTCCTTACCCAAAACATATACAAAATTCCTCAGTACCTCATTCTTTTAATATGTAGAATTTTAGCTAGCCCTCTCCTATTCTCTCTCAGCTATGCCTTACCTTGATAGTTATCAGGTTTCTCTACCTGTCACTTCCTATGCCAATTCTAGCTTTGATCTCATTGATTCAATCCTTTTCTCTTTTCTTCCTGGCTATGCCCCAAGAATGTTACACGGCATTCCAGAGTTTGCTATATAAGTCTTAGCAAAATTAATACATTGGTCCTCACTTCATTTGACGTGATCCCATACAACCGTGTGTGGCGTCTTTATTTCTACATTAATATTCCGTCTTCAAGTCTTCCCGTGTTTTCACTCTCTCCCATGAGAAATTTTGAACTCACAAAGCTAAATTACTAGCTACAGATCAGCAGTCTGTAGCAGTTGTTATTGATATTATTTTTCAGATTTGTCAACAATTGTATTAAATATTTTACTGGCTCCTCATTCGGTGCATATATGTTTAGGACAGTGATTTCTTCCTGCTGTACATACCCCTTGATTAATACAAAATGTCCATCTTTGTCTCTTACAACTTTCCTGAGTATAACGTTTGCATCATCTGATATTAGTATGACCACTCCAGCTTTTTTATAGGTGTTATTTGCTTGGATAATTTTCCTCCAGCCTTTTATTTTGAGTCTATGTTTGTTCTGACTATTCAGGTGCTTTTCATGTAGGCAGCAGAAGGTTGGGTTGAGTTTTTTGATCCATTTAGCCACTCTATGTCTCTTAACTGGTGCATTTAGTCCATTGACATTGAGAGAAAGAATTGTCCTGGGATTTAATGCCATCTTTCTATTGAAATTTGGTGTGTCTTTTGGTCAGTCTTGTCTTAAATTAGGTCTTTCAGTTTTTCTCTTAAGACTGGTTTTGAGTCTGTAAAGTTTCTGAGCTATTGTTTGTCTGTGAAACCATGTATTCTTCCATCAAACCGGAAAATGGGTTTTGCTGGGTAAAGTATTCTAGGTGAAGCATTTATTTCACTGAGTTTTGTCACTATGTCCCACCACTGCTTTCTGGCCTTGAGTGTTTCTGGTGACGAGTCTGCTGTAAATCTCAAGAATGTTCCCTTGAATGTAATTTCCCTTTCTTGATCTTGCTGCTTTCAGAATTCTGTCTCTATCAGTAGGATTCGTCATTGTGACTAGGCTGTGTCTTGGGGTATTTTTCTGGGGTTTCTTTTGGTTGGTACTCTTCAGGCATGCAGGATTTGATCACATATATGCTTCAGCTCTGGAAGTTTCTCTTTAATGATGTTCTTGATCATTGATTCTTTCTGGAGATATTCTTCCTGGGTCTCTGGGACTCCAATGATTCTTAAGTTGTTTCTGTTGAGCTTATCATAGACTTCTATTTTCATCTGTTCCCATTCTTTGACTAATTTTTCCATTGTCTTTTCATTTGTTTTAAGTTTTTTTCCAACCTCTCCCAATGTATGGAGTTGCTATTTATCTCATCTTCCACAGCACCAATTCTATTCTCAGCTTCTGTTACCCTGCTAGAGAACTTATCCATTTTGTCCTTCAATTTGTTTACTGAATTTTTCAGGCCTGTTATTTGACCTATTATTTCAATTTGGAGTTTTGTGATATCTGTCTTCATATTTTCTTGGTTCTTATTAGTGTTCTGTTCAACTAGATCCATGGTTTCTTTGAGTTCTTTGAGCATCTTCCATATTTTTTGTCTAAACTCCTTATCTAAGAGATTGATTAGTTGGTTGACCATTTTCTGGTCATCAGAATTGTCATCTTCATTCTCTATCTGATGCTGGCCTGCGTTGTTTCCCCATTGTGAAAATTGTATTGTGGGTTTTTCTACGTGTTGTGGTGGTATTCATTGGCTAAATGATGTGCGTGGCCACGCTCCACTGGCTCCGCCCTTTCTGGGTGGGTCAACTTGCCTCCAAGGAAGGGGAGCCCTCCATGGATGAAGCCTCACACAGGATCAAATCTTAGGCCTGAGCACGCAGCAAAGAAGACAGTCCAGAGAGAAATGATGGGCTTCAATGATCCAGTGTGGGGGGAGGTCAAACCCCTTGCTGGTGGTTTGAGAGTCTAAAAGTAACTTCCAAAGGGAAATATTAAACTTCATTCCTCTGTCCTCCTCTTAGAGGAGACCCCAGCAACAAATCCCCCACAAACACTCCACTTCAGACACAGAAGTTAGGGGACCAAAGGCTTGGCCACGAAAGATTTTTGTCAGTCTGACGACAGTTCAATCAACCCTCCAACCTAGCCATCAGCTCTGCCAAAAAGCCCCATAGCCTCCCCACAAGCTCTTTTATTTCTCACTCAATCGCCTCCACTTGGAAGATCCAGGTGGGATGACAAGCACAGAACTAATAACATAGAATACTCTACAATTCCCCCATTTTAGTAAACAGCAATATTAAACAATAATAAACAATATTATAAACAACAATATACAATATAACAGTAATATAACAATACAACAACAACAATAATAATGTAACAATATACAACCTACAGACCCAAAGTAACAAAAGCAAAACTTTAATGAAATATTACATAAATCCTATAAGATTAAAAAACATTAATTGGGGCCCGGGAGATAGCATGGAGGTAAGGCATTTGCCTTTCATGTGAAAGGTCATAGTTCGAATCCTGGTGCCCCATATGGTCCCCTGTGCCTGCCAGGAGCAATTTCTGAGCATGGAGCCTGGAGTAACCCCTCAGTACTGCCAGGTGTGACCCAAAAACCACAAAAACAAACAAAAAATTAATTTCAATTAATTACACTAATCACAAAAGCACAAAATTGAATATACTTTAAAAGATTCTAATCATAAAAAATACAAATATATATGGGGCCCAGGAGATAGCATGGAGGTAAGGCGTTTGCCTTTCATGCAAAAGGTCATCAGTTCGAATCCCGGTGCCCCATATGGTCCCCCGTGCCTGCCAGGAGCAATTTCTGAGCATGGAGCCTGGAGTAACCCCTCAGTACTGCCAGGTGTGACCCAAAAACCACAAAAACAAACAAACAAAAAATTAATTTCAATTAATTACACTAATCACAAAAGCACAAAATTGAATATACTTTAAAAGATTCTAATCATAAAAAATACAAATATATATGGGGCCCAGGAGATAGCATGGAGGTAAGGCGTTTGCCTTTCATGCAAAAGGTCATCGGTTCGAATCCCGGTGCCCCATATGGTCCCCCGTGCCTGCCAGGAGCAATTTCTGAGCATGAAGCCAGGAGTAACCCCTGAGCGCTGCTGGGTGTGACCCAAAAACAAACAAACAAACAAACAAAATACAAATATACAAGTTAAAAATTGTTTACCAAGTCCAAAGTTACTCTCAAAAGATAAGGAGTATAGAACTCCTAAAAGTCCGATCAAAGACATTTGATGAATCAGGAAAGACGAGTTGCAACTTGATACAGGACACAGCACTGGAACAGTTAATGATGCATTCCTCAGTTCGATATCAGGAGGCTTGCAATTGTGATGGGATTCCTACAAATAAAACGTTAAGAAATAGGAAGAAAAAGGGAACAGTGAGAAATAATAAATTAAGGGATAAATTGTCAGGAAAAAAGAGCCATATACAAAAAATACAAGACCGATAGACATGCAAATACATACTATACAAAATTATGGGAATAACACTCACTCATAATCACCAAAATATCTATTAGGCAGGAATCAAAATAAAGCCAAAGAAAAAATTAACTGAATCAAAAAAAACTTTGAGAATACAATAATGGAAAAATTGTTTAGATGGATATTTCACAATAACAAAAAATTACAGTAACAAACATGTTTTTAAATCAAAGTCAAGTAAATCTAGATGATCAAGAATCATGCACAACATGACCATAAAATTCCATAATGCAAATATGAAAAGTAAATATATTATAATCAGTCATCAATAATGAACACTATGAACAGAGTCTACCCAAAAATATGGTTATATCAAAACTATGATTATACCTCCATCTCAAAAATCTATGTTGATAGCTATAAAACACTGATGTTACAATGAAAAGTCAAAAGTTACCAAATGAACATATATCAATACACAATCATAAAGCAACATTAACATGATTAAGAATCTTTCTCTCAGATAGGTCTTAAGTAACATCAATATATTGCAAAATTTTCTAATTAATAATGACCTAAAGCAATACTGAAATTAAGGCATAAATACATCATTCAAGCAACTACAATGGGGATTCATCGCATTCACTCCTATTAAGCAATTACACCTAAAATATGACCAATAGAACATCAATGATAATTGACAAATAAAGGAAATGATCATTAAGTA
>PVKC010033874.1:0-13886 GCA_004027635.1 Crocidura indochinensis | reverse complement strand
TGTGTGTGGAAGAATTGGGAAATAGTGCAAAAGAGTTACAGTGAATGCTTTGCATTTAGGAGTCCTGGGTTTGATCCCTGCCACTGTGTAGTAGTACACCAAGCACTGCCTGGAGTGACCTCCAAGTGCTGAAATAAGAGAACTAGGCCCTGAGCAATTTGGAGGGTGGCTCAAAAGCAAAACTTACATTAGCAGAAAGTTTAAAAACAAGTATACTATGAAATGCAGTATGGGGAAAGGAAATGGCGGACTTTGAGTACATTAAACAGCACGGAGAGATTTCAAAGACAAGGTTGAGGGGCCCCGGAGATAGCATGGAGGTAAGGCGTTTGCCTTTCATGCAAAAGGTCATCGGTTCGAATCCCGGTGCCCCATATGGTCCCCCGTGCCTGCCAGGAACAATTTCTGAGCATGGAGCCAGGAGTAACCCCTGAGCACTGCCGGGTGTGACCCAAAAACCACACACACACACAAAAAAAAACAATCAAAGACAAGGTTGAGTGCAGAAACGAAGAGGCAGAATGAGATGGTAATGCAATGGACACAAACAGTAGAGCATGTTGCCAAGGTACTTTTGCATTTAAAGATGTGTCTGGTCAGAAACAGAGAAGAAAGAAGGAAAATTCAACTATTTTGAGAACACCCTGTAAGGACAATGAACTGCAGAGTTTGATTAATTAATTTTTGCAATGAAGATCCAATTTTTTTTTTTGTGTGTGTGTGGTTTTTGGGTCACACCCGGCAGCGCTCAGGGGTTACTCCTGGCTCCATGCTCAGAAATTGCTCCTGGCAGGCACGGGGGACCATATGGGGCACTGGGATTCAAACCGAAGATCCAATTTTAAGAAAGAAAATAGCACCTAAGGAGCTGGAACATTAATAGAGCAGGTAGGGCACTTGCCTTGCACACAGGTGACCTGGTCTTGATCCCTAGCATCCCAGATGGTCTCCCAAGCCTGTCCAGAGTGATATCTGAGCTTTAGCCAGGAATAATTCCTGAGCACCACCAGGTGTGGCCCAAAAAACAAAGAAAAAAAAAGCACATAATTTGAAAAATAAATAGAGCTAAGAAAAAAATATTAAAAACCTTAACTTGTGGGCCAGACTGATAGTACAGTGGTAGAGTGTTTGCCTTGCACACTGCAAACCTGGGATGGACTCAGGTTCAATCCTTGACATCCCATATTGTCTCCCAAGCCTGCCAGGAACAGGAATTCTGGGCCCAGAGCCAGGAATAACCCCTGAGCACCACCCAGGTGTGGCCCCAAAACAAAACAAAACAAAACAAAACTCCTCAACTTGTTTTATTTATTTATTTATTTATTTATTTATTTATTTATTTATTTAGCCACAACCATTGATTCTCAGGACATGCTCCCTTTTCTGGACTCAAGGATCACCCCTGCAAGCTCAGGGAACCATGTGGGGTGCTGGAGAGAACCTACATTGCTCTCGGGCAAAGCAAGGCACTGTATTTTTATGTCAGTACCCCTGCTCCCTAAGAAAACTCAATTGATGTGTGTGTTTTGTTTTTGAGTCACACCTGGTAACCTGAGTAACCTGCTCAGCGGTTACTCTTGGCTCTGTACTCAGGAATCACTCTTGATGACGTTGGGGACCATACAGAATGACAGAGGTGAAACCTGGGTCAGCTGTGTACAAAGCAAATACCCTTGTACTATCGTTCTGGCTCAAACGAGCCAAATACATATAAATTTTTAGCAAATAAATATAAATTTACTTAACAATGAGAGATCACGTATATTATCAATTAAACAAACATTAAAAGGGAGGAATGTAGCTATTCAGGAGCCAGGGTTGGGTCTCAAAGGCTAGAGCATATGTTTTGTATAGGGCACCTCAAATTTGATCTTTTGCAATTCTATGGTCCCCCAAGTACCACTGAATGTACCAACTACCATCCATCTCCACAAAGAAAAAATTAAGCAACTTTTTCTTTCTTCTTTTTATTTTTCCAACATCAGAAATCTAACCCAGGGGCCGGAGAGATAGCATGGAGGTAAGGCGTTTGCCTCTCATGCAGAAGGTCATCAGTTCCAATCCCGGCATCCCATACGGTCCCCCGAGCCTGACAGGAGGAATTTCTGAGCACAGAGCCAGGAGTAACCCCTGAGCACTGCTGGGTGTGACCCAAAAACCAACCCCCCCCAAAAAAAGAAATCTAACCCAGGCCTCATATCCAAGCCCACCTCCATAATATGTCTATCCAGTTTTAAAAAATAGGGTTTACTTCATATGGGGTAGAACTATGGGAAAATAGATACAAGATCTCAGAAAAGCAATGGTTATCAGAGTTCAGACAAGATTGATATATTTGGTCTCTCCTATAAATCCTTTCTTGGAGCATATCTAGATAAGGATATATTGTCAATAACTCAATGTTCAAAAATAGAACCATCAGTGAGTCAAGAATATGAGTCAGTGATAAATCTGCCCCCTAAATCTAGTATAACATTTTGGTTCTACCCTGCTAAGCTCACGGTGTGGAAAGGAGAGTGAATAAAAGAAGAGAGGCCTTTGCTTTTGTGAGAAAGAAATTTCAGGCTAAGTTTGTCTTAGTAAGAACTGAGACCACCACAGAAATATAACACAACTTTTCCAGAAAATTATTTTTGGTGTGTTCTTGGGTCACACCAGACTGTGCTTGGGAGTACTCCCAGCTTTGAGATACTCCCAGCTTTGTGCTTGGGGGTCACTTCCAGCTTAGTGCTCAGAGGGCCATCTGGTACTAAGCCTGCTGTACTAGCTCTCTGATCTTCCAGAAAATTCTTGCTTGGGACCAGAGAAATAGTACAGTGGGTAGGGCATTTGCATTGTATGTAACTGACCAGGATTCGATCTTCAGCACCCCATGTGGTTGCCTGAGCCCCACTAGGTGTTGTCCTGAGGCAAAGAGTCAGGAGTAAGCCCTGAGCACTATTAGGTATGGCTCCAAAACAAAAGCAAAACAAAAGCAAAATAAAATTCTTGCCTAAAATTTACTGATAAACCAGTGAATAGATGGATTGTTTATCAAGGCGTTAATTTATCTGCAAACTAGTTTGGTCATGTGGGACAGGATACGTGATTGCTCTCCCATCACACTATAGACAACCGACTTAAGTGAAGAGCTCACTCATATGACGTAAGATTCTTCTAAGGCCTCATTTCCAGAGCTGTCGCCAATTGTCTGATCCCCATCAGTTTCTTACTTTGAAAAATGACTTTAAATCCCTTGAGCTGTGACAAATATTTTTTCTAGGCCACCATGTCTGAGCTACTACTGTCTCTTATGAAGCTGATATTATACTTTGTTTCAGTAAATATCTAATTAATTTGAATTTACTATCCCTGATCAACAAGTTCTTCCAGTATTTGGGGGGGGGGGGTTTGCAGTAGGCAAATCAGTGACCTTGAATGAGGGAATAAAAGTGGACACGTTTATTTTTTATAGAACTTTAATGAAAACTTGCATTTTCTTCATGATGAATGTAAACAACTAAGCACAGATACTTCTGTGCTAGGAGAAATTAATTAATTCCAGCTTATCTTATACTTTATTTTTTGGTTTTGGGCCACACCTGATGATGGTCAGGTCTTACTTGTGGCTTTGTGCTCAGGAGTCACTCCTGGCAGGGCTCAGGGAACTGTATGGGGTACTAGAGATCAAACTCAGTTGGTCATGTGCCTTACCCATTATACTCTGGCCCCCCAGTCTGCATTCTGCATTTAAACTGTTGTTTCTATCTCAAAGTAATGTTTATGCTCATTGCTGGAAACTACTGGAGGATCAGACTCTGGTTTTGAGATTTTACTCTACTTACAGTGACACATGTTGGCCAGTCAGTTGTGTGACTTCTGGATGACTGATCAAAGACTTTATACAGCAAAAAGGGGTAGGTAGCATATTAACATACTTGGGACTAACCCCTAATCTTTGATTCCTTTGGGACAAGGACAAATGAAAATGGACAAATGAAATGGACAGTAGGTGGTGCTATAAGGAGAAAGCTTAGGATCAAGGACCTAGTACTTTTTGAGTGAGTAGCAAAAATAGCTAGCAGCAAACAGGCTAATTCAAATGCCTCACTTTTAGGTACCTAAGCTGTACGTTATCAAATAACAGAAAACACTTGAAGCCTGGAACATTCAGTTCAATGTATACTATTATTATTATTCAACACAATATTATTGAACTTGCTAGTATGCATTTATAAGTGTATGCTTCCAAAGTCATCATCCATTTATTATATAAATATATTATGTTTGCTTTTTGTTTGGGGCTTCCTCTGCTAGTACTCAGGGCTTACTTCTGCTTCTGTGCTCAGGGATTACTCCTGTGCTCAGGGGACCAATATAGAATGTTAAGGATCAAACAGTACTCTGCTACAATAAGACACCTACCTGGGGCCAGAGAGATAGCATGGAGGTAAGGTGTTTGCCTTGCATGCAGAAGGATAGTGGTTCGAATCCTGGCGTCCTATATGGTCCCCTGAGCCTGCCAGGAGCGATTTCTGAGCATAGAGCCAGGAGTAACCCTGAGTGCTGCCGGGTGTGACCCAAAAACAAAAAAACAAAACAACAACAACAAAAAATAAGGCACTTGCCCACTGTAGCATTCCTCCAGTTCCATGTGTTTATTTATTTGGGTTTTGGACCACACCCAGTATTGCTCAGTGGTTATTCCTGGCTCTGCACTCAGTAGTTATCCTAGCCAATTTGGAGCACCATGTGGTATGCCAGGGATCAAACCTAGGTTGGCCATGTGCAAGGCAAATACCATAACCTATCTTTCTGGTTCCCTGTTATATATATGTATTTTGGTTTTGCATGTGTATATGTATTTTGGCTTTTGGGTCACGCCCGGCAGCACTCAGGGGTTACTTCTGGTTCTACTTTCAGAAATTGCTCCTGGCAGGCTCAGGGGACTATATGGGATGCAGGGATTTGAACCACCGTGCTTCTGCATGCAAGGCAAATGCCCTATCTCCATGCTATCTCTCCGGTCCCCCTGTTTTATACTTTTAATATTACTATTTTTCTTTGAAATTCTTGCAGTTATATTTCCTTGCAGCTATAAGTCCTTACAGCAATAATCCTTTACACACATATTTTGTCCTATGTGTGTAAAGACATAATTTTAAAAGGGATTGATAGGTTGAACCAAAGGATACATAACACAAGTCAGTGAATATATGAAAAAAAGATTTTCTTTTTAGTTGCTATAGGGGGCGGTGACCTACACACTGCAGTGCTCAGAGATTATTCCTGGTTCTGTGTTTGGGGATCACACTCTGGAGACCATTTGGGGCCAGTGATTGAACCTGACTCTGCTGCATGCAAGGCAAGTGCTATGTCCACTATAGTATTTCTCTAGGCCCTCGAAAACTATTTTTCAGTCTTTATCTCTGAAAAGGAAATTTTATACAACTTGAGAAAAACCCTTCAGCTTCTTGAGTTGAGTCGAAGGGAAAGTTGAGTCTATGGTCTCCTGGAATTGGAGTCTTAGTAGTATCAACCCAGGTTAGTTACTCTTTTTTTTTTTTTAAACTTTTTTTTTATTTAAGTTACTCTTATTGTCAAAGTATCTCAGATTCCTGGAGTTTACCTCCTCTGTAACAGGAGGTGCTGCTGCCCAACTCTTGGGCTCATCTAGAATTAAGGCCAAAAACCCTTTGCTTCCCTAGTGAGGAGTGTCATTTGAGTACACGTTCTGAAGAAAGAATTAGATCAACAAGAATCAAGTCCTTTGAGCTAGTAATTCTATGGCTGGATATGTATTGGGACCTATCAGACAGGTGTGGGAGGGGGAGGTGAGAAAAAGCTCATGACTGCATTATTATTAATAGTATAACATCTTTTTTTTTTTTTTTTTTTGGTTTTTTGGGTCACACCCGGCAGTGCTCAGGGGTTACTCCTAGCTCCATGCTCAGAAATTGCTCCTGGCAGGCACGGGGGACCATATGGGGCACCGGGATTCGAACCGATGACCTTTTGCATAAAAGGCAAACGCCTTACCTCCATGCTATCTCCCAGTCCCCTATTATTTGAAATTTTTTAAGAGTGTGGGTGAAGGAGAGGTTTGGACCATACTCAGAGCACCTGTTCAGGAGTTTACTCCTGACTCTGCAAATCAGGGATCACTCCTCGTTGTGCTCTGAGGTCTATATGGGGTGCTGAGGATCGAACCTGTGTGAGCCACATGCAATGCAAACATTTTATCCTTGTTACTCCAGTCCAATATTTAATTTTTTTTTGCTTTATTATTTTAAAGGATCACTTAAGTTAAACATGTATGAATTGATGTTCATTATTCCTAGGAGAACCTGGGTTCAATTTCATATTAGAAAATGTAAACTGACATGCAAAAATAAATGTCCTGTAATCCTCTGCAAGTTTGTGTTGCTTTGTAACAAAAGAATCACGTTATTTGAAAAACTAAAGTGCAGATGAAGGTTATCTGTGCGGAAAGTACTCTGAGAAATCACTGTGTTATTAAAATGGGAAATGTTGGCGTGTTTTTGGAGTCTTGGAAGCAGTTAGATGTATAAGTCAAGGCAATTGCTGGCCAGCCCTGAAAATTGGCTGGTGGGAGGCGGCGTTTAGTGCATCTTCCCCTGGCGCCCCACAGCTGTGGCTCCAGCAGTGCTTACCCTGTTTGTTTTCCTTCCAACTTCACCCACCACCCGACCCTCCTGCTGCTCTGGTCTGTCTGGTCTTGTCTCTTGGACCGAATCATGCCTTAGAAATGAAAAAGGCCTCAGGGCCAGGGCCTGGCCTTGTTGAAAATCTGGGACCAAGCTTTGTGTGTGACATCAAAGTGCACAACCGAAGTGTCGGGTGTCACTATAGCTTCCAAGCCAGGTGCAGGTCCTGTTTATGGGCTTCTGGGTCTTGCCTTGATGTGTATATTAAAGCCATTTGACCTGGACTGGAAGGTGGAGCTCACAGGGCTCTAACAAGTTCTGGACTCCACACTGCATCTGGCCTGAGCACTAATAGGAGTGACCCAGGAGCCCCAAGCCAGGAGTAATCACTGGACACTGCTGGGTGTGGCCCAGAAAGAAAACAAGCCATATAGCTAAGCACAGGTTAAGAAAACTTTATTTTTCCCTTTCTGTTTTTTTGAGCCACATCTGGCAGTGCTCAGGTATGGCAGCTACTCATGGCTCTGCACTTAGGAATTACTCCTGGCAGTGCTCTGGGGATCATACGGGATGCCAGGAATTTAACCTGGTTGGCCTTGTGCGAAGTAAATGTGCTACCTGCTGTACTAAAGCTCCAACCCAAAGGGCCATTTCTTATACATTAATTAAAATTTATTAAATGTATGTGTTGTTTTTTATTTGGGGATATATTCAGTGGTGCTCAGGGCTTACAATTGACTCTGTGATTGGAGATCACTCTTGGTGGGGGTCAGGAGACCATATGAAGTGTGTCTGGATTGAACTTGGGTCTGTGGAGTGCAAAGTACAAGCCCTCTCTGCTGTACTATATATTCACACTCGATTTTTCGTTAAAAAGGACTACCCACAGGGGGCGGAGAGATAGCACAGTGGTAAGGTGTTTGCCTTGCACACAGTCGATCAGGACAGAGGTGGTTCGAATTCCAGTATCCATATGGTCCCCCGTGCCTGCCAGGAAAGATTTCTGAGCACAGAGCCAGGAGTAACACCTGAATACCACCCGATGCCGTGACCCGCTCCCCCCTCCCCCCGCCAAAAAAAAGGACTACCGACAGAATAGGAGAAATTATTCATCCAATACCCATCTGCTAAGGGGTTAATATCTAAGATATAAAAGGTACTGGTAGAACTCAGCAAAACAAACAAACAAACAAAAAACCATTTAACTCCATCCAAAAATGGGGAGAAGAAATAACAGACATTTCCTCAAGGAAGAAATGCAGATGGCCAAAAGACACATCAAAAAATGCTCCATTGGGGCCGGAGAGATAGCAAACGGTAAGGTGTTTGCCTTAGACACAGAAGGATGGTGGTTCAAATCCTGACATCACATATGGTCCCCCAAGCCTGCCAGGAGCGACTTCTGAGCGAATAGCCAGGAGTAACCCCTGAGCGTCACCGGGTATGGCCAAAAAACAAAAAAAAAAAAAAAAAAAAAAAGAAGGATCACATCAGGTACTTGGGATTTCACAAGGGCTATGCTTATTGCTGGTACAGAACTCAGGCATGTGCTCTGCCACTTGCACTATCCTATTTAAGAAGAGCACTTCTCCTGGATTAGTGTGAGGGAAATTGATGGAGATCTTGGAATATAAGGGAAACAGGTAGAAATTTACTGACATAAAGGGGATTGAAGAAAACTGAGCATAAGAAAGTCCCATATTACAAGAGGATAGAAATTAATGCAAAACTGTTAGTTTAGTGCAAAACTCTTTGTTCTTTCAAGCCACATTAGCCTTAACTGCAATTTTGTCTGTGTAAACCCACTTGCTTGCTTCTGTGTTTGAAGACATAAAAAGAGAGTGAACCCTTTGTTCTGAGCCAGGAGTTGACAGTGCATCCTGAACTCTTGCTATGTGTGAATAAATTCCTTTCTCTTCTACCTATTTTGGCTGAAATCTTGCATCTTGAGTCCTCTCATCCCCTCTCCTACCTCCATGCAAATTTCTGGTGCCAACTGTAGCTCAACTTGTATAACTCAGTTTGGGGATGTCACTTCATATGATTCAGCCTGGACTTCCTCGTCTGTCAATGATGACAAAAACACTTAGATACAGCAAACATAACCAGGCCAATTCCCAGTTCCTCCTTTCCTCCTACTGTTAACCCCACTTAGGGGGGCACACAACAGCCTAATTTTCTTCCAGAAAACTATCTGCCAGAAGGCCCGCTTAGAGGTCTATCATGAATGGATCTTTTGCGTGGATGACTGGAGATATTTTTCTGTTTTATTCACCATGTGGAAGACCCTGCTCTCTCTCTATAATCAGGCCTCAGTATTTCAGACAAAGAAAACACAGTTCCCAGAAAACCGCCAAAAGTCACCTGCTGAGCTCCCTTTTGTGACTTGTCTCTCCTCCCACTACCTTGATAGGAATCAGTTTTCTCTACCTGCCACTTCATATGCTAATTCTAGCTCTGATCTCCTTGGTTCAATCCTTTTTTCTTTCTCCCTAGCTACGCCCCAAGAATCTGGCTATTTAAGGTCAACTCAGATTAAAGTTCTCTCTCTTTCTGGCTTCTCCCCCGCCATGCTTTATACCATGTAACTCTGTGTGGTCTCACTTATTTCATTTCATATTTCATAATTCATATTTCATATCTCATCCGTTCGTGTACCCGCCTAAATCCCAGTAAATAAAATATACTTATTAAGTTCTGTTTTAGGAACTTTTGATCATAATTTATCATTAAAAGTCCACAGCATCCTCCCATTTCTTCCTTCCTTCCTTCCTTCCTTCCTTCCTTCCTTCCTTCCTTCCTTCCTTCCTTCCTTCCTTCCTTCCTTCCTTCCTTCCTTCCTTCCTCCCTTCCTTTCTCTCTCCCTCCCTTTCTCTTTCCTTCCCTCTTTCCCTCCCTCCATTCTTTTCTCTTTCATTTTCATTCCCTCCATCCATCATTTTTGGTTTGTTTTTGGGACATACCTGGAAATGCTTGGGACTTATTCCTGACTCTGTGTTCAAGGATCACTCCTGGATCATGTAGGGTGCCAGGAGTTGAGCCTGGGTTGGCTATATACCAGAAAACACTCTCCCTGCTGTACTATCACTCTAATACCCATTCCTTCCATCTTTTAGTGCTCTTGAACAGTGTTCAAGCATCCAGGAATCATTCCTAGTGATACTTGGCTAATCAGGCTAGGGGTTTAATTCTGGACCTAAGGTAGTGGTGATGCTCAGGATCTATGATTTTAGGGGCTACCAGGCCTACCGTGGCTGTGCTTCAGGGTCTCTAGGCTGCTACGGGGCTCATACAGTGCCAAGGATATGACCATGAGCTATCTTCCTGGCCACTTCATGCCTTTCTTTTTTCTTTCTACTTTCTTTCCTCATCTTCTCCTTTCTTTTTGGAGGGGGGGGGGTGGAATACACGTGATGACACTCAGGGGTTACTCCTGGCTCTGTGCTCAGTAATTGCTCCTGGCAGGCTTGGGGACCACATGGGATATCGAGGATCGAACCTGTGTTGGTGGTGTGCAAGGCAAAAACACCCTACACACTGTGCAATTGCTGCTCCCATTTTTTCCTTTTCTTCCTCCTTCATTTTCCTCCTCCAGATTTTGAGCCACTCCTGGGTATGCTAGGGAAGTATCCAGTGCTGGGTATAACACCTGTACCCCTGCATGAACTCAGCATGTTTTTTTGTTTTTGTTTTTGTTTTGGGGTCACACCCGGCAGTGCTCAGGGGTTACTCCTGGCTCCATGCTCAGAAATTGCTCCTGGCAGGCACCTGGGACCATATGGGGCACCGGGATTCGAACCGATGACCTTTTGCATGAAAGGCAAACGCCTTACCTCCATGCTATCTCCCAGGCCCCAGAACTCAGCATGTTGAGCCATCTCTTTGCTCTCTCTAGATACCTTTCTTCCAGTCAAACTATTCTTATTAGGCAGACACTGTTGTCATCATCATGTTCTAGCGAAGGAGGAAACTGAGATACAGGATGATTAACTTGTTCAGGCTTTCACAGGTTTAGTTAGCATCAGGATAAATTCTGGTGGTGTGACTCAAATCTCTGCTTTAAAATTTTGAGATTGAAGCTAGGACCTCTCCCAGGCCAGTGTTGACCTGGTAGGGCAGCCTCCTGTATCCAAGGCTGGATCAGTAGAGGGTTGCCATAGGGTAGAAGAGATAAGATGCATCCACAGGGGCCGGGCGGTGGCGCTGGAGGTAAGGTGCCTGCGCTAACCTGGGACGGACCGCGGTTCGATCCCCTGGATCCCCATATGGTCCCCCGTGCCTGCCCGGAGCGACTTCTGAGCGAATAGCCAGGAGTAACCCCTGAGCATCACCGGATGTGGCCCAAAAACCAAAAAAAAAAAAAAGATGCATCCACAAATAACTATGATTCATGGTAGAATCAAGGCTTGATGGAACTAGAAAAGAACTTAGAGTTGAGCGGTTTACACTTAATGTTTTTACTCATGACAAGTAGCAACTTGCTTTGTTTACTCCCAGGGGCTTGGAGGAAGAGCCAGTGAGATAATGATAACAAATGCCAACATCTAATGAGCGTGTTTACCATGACAATTTGTGTGTGCTGCATGCACATGTGTGTTTATCTCATCTACCCTGAATAGCAATAAGATAGGACAGGCATGAAGTCACTTCATTTCACAGATGAGGAAGGAAATACTCAGCGTTACACACCTAGCAAGTAGGAGGGGGGCTGGGATGCTGGCAGAGAGGATCCCTGGGTTGAGGTGCTCAGTCACTATAAACTATGTCACCCCATTAGAGAAGCCTAAGAGGCTGGGACAATTAGTATACAGGGTAAGGCGGTTTGCCTTGCAAATGACTAACCTGGGTTCCATTCTCATTACCACATATGATCTCTCAAGCTCTGCCAGGAGTGATCTTGGAATGCAGAGCCAGGGAGTAAATCTTGAGAACAGCCAGGTGTGGCCCTCCCTAACAAACAAACAAGCAAACAAACAAAGCTGGGGGGGGGAGTAAGTACAAAGGTTAAGGCCCTTGCCTAGCAACGTTTGCAGAAGTCTAGCGGTCTGTGAGAAGCCACAGTGAGGGTGATCTCAAACAGAAGAAGGCATTTGTGTTGCAGTTAGATTATTGCTCCTACTAAGAAGGAGGCATGGCCAAGGGGCTGGTGGCAGGACAAAAGATTTCTTCCAGCCCTCCCCCTGGGCAGAAAATCACTGATTACAAGAGCTTGATGACGCTTTCTCAAGAGGAAGGGCAGAACATTAGAGAGCTCTGGGGACACTGGCAGGAGTCCTAGCTGCAAAGGGCAGGTGAGGAATAAGCAACCTAGATGTGGTAAAGAGAGGCACAGAAAGCTGGTAGCAGGAGCAGGCAGGCAACCTGAGTTCAAATCTCCATAGCTTCCTATTTGCTCATTACAACGCCAAGGAAAAAGGGGGAAAACTGCAATATCTACGTTCTGACTTCCTCTTCTCAAGATGAAACTAATAATGGGCTTTCAAAGACTTGTGAAAACTCCACAGGCTGTGAAGTGTTTAATTTGATGCCTGTAGCAATTATTCAAGATGAGCTAATTACTGTTATTTCAATCCTAGGGTACCTGGTTTTATAGCACAATTCTGGATTCTCAGAGGAATGGGATTAAGACAAAGACAGCTTCTCCTTCAGTGTCCTGTCTTGGAAATCTAAACCTAAATCTGGTCCAGACTGGGGTGTGGGGGGTAGAAAGAGGAGGAGGGAGAGAGAGAGAGAGAGAAAGAGAGAAAGAGAAAGAGGAGAGAGAGAGAAAGAGAGAAAGAGAGAGAGGAGAGAGGAGAAAGAGAGAAAGAGAGAGGAGAGAGAGAAAGAGAGAAAGAGAGAGAGGAGAGAGAGAGAGAGAGAGAGAGAGAGAGAGAGAGAGAGAGAGAGAGAAGAGGGCAAGCTGCATGCTTTACTCCAGTAAGATTCCTGGCACCACATATGGTTCCCCAAGCAATGCCACCAGTCATCCCAGACAAGTCAGGAGAAAGCCCTGAGTATCACTGTATGTGGCTTAGAAACAAAAGCATAACAACAACAACAACAACAACAACAACAAAAACCTTTCTGCCAAACCAAAGGGGGGTGATAACTTAGGCTAGTTGCTCTGCTCCTCCACTTGTTTTCATTTTTGTCAGTATTTAAATTTACATTTCTGGAAAATTAAGGCATGAGGAGAGATAAAGCCATTTGACTATATCAATCTTCTGAATATAGTCTAATAGAGACCAATTTTCCGTGATTTCTTGACTGTTACATATATTTCCAACATGTTTTCTTATAGCTCTATTGGCATTTTTTTTGTTTTGTTTTGGGGCTACATCTTATGATCCTGACAGCTTACTACTGACTAGCTTATGACTGACTGACTCTGCATTCAGAGATCAGTTCTGATGGGGTTCAGGGAACCATGTATGTGTGTCACAGACCACACTGGAGTTGGCCATACGTATTACAAGAGTCCTGCCTGCTGTACTTTCACTCCAGCCTCATTGGCATTTACAATTTCTAAAATTTTGTTTTTGGGCTACACAGTAGTACTCAGAAATTACTCCTGGCAGGCTTGGGGGACTATTTTGGGATACCATGGTTTGAACCCAACTTGGCTGCTTGCAAGGCAAGTGCTCTATCACTATATTATTTCTCTGGCACCTGATTTTCCCCCCTCAGTAGACTTCCCTGCTCCTTTTGTACTGTGGCTATTTTAGTTTTTATCCTCAGAGCTAAACACTTTTTAAAAAAATTTTTTTGCAAGGAACTGAAGATGGGGAACTGAAGAGACAGTATAGTGGTTGAAGTGTCTGTTTTGCATCCTGTGAACCCCAATTCAAATCACCAGCATGGCATATGGTCCTCCAAACATTGGCATGGGCCATCCCTGAGCACAGACATGGGATGGGGCAAGATAATGAACAAGATAATGTCACACTATCTTATGGATGTATTAGGGTGTGAGCTGGAGAGAAGGAAACGAAAATGTATTGGTGATGGTCCTACATAGGAACAGGTTGGGTCAAGAGTCTGGCATGCCTTCAGTACACCAACTGTGCCAGGACAATATTTATTTATTTATTTATGTATTTATTTGTTTTTGGTTTTTGGGCCACACCCGGTGACGCTCAGGGGTTACTCCTGGCTATTGACTCAGAAGTCGCTCCTGGCAGGCACGGGGGACCATATGGGGAACCGGGGGATCGAACCGCTGTCCGTCCTAGGTTAGCGCAGGCACCTTATCTCCAG
>PVKC010033873.1:0-13846 GCA_004027635.1 Crocidura indochinensis | reverse complement strand
TAAAACATAAAAAATGAGTTAAAACATTACTTCTGTCATTTTATAGATTAAACAATCTAGTAGAAGATATAAGTAACCATCAGAAAAAAGGGTGGGGAAATCTAGAAATTGTTATGACTATTTGTTGTTGGATAATTGTTTCTAAAATGTATTACCTTGAAAGAACAAACATTTATTATTTCATAGTGTTTCTGAGGGCATGAATTCAGAAGGGTTAAGTTGAGCCTGGCATGGAGGCAGATAAGAAGTGACCTGGGGATGCTTAATCTCTGGAGTACCTAACTAATAGCAAGACCCATTTCCCTGGCTGCTCACACTCAGTCACACAAGTTAGTACAAGATGCTGAGGAGGAGGTGTTGGCTCCTCATCATATAGTATCTCCATAGTACTGCTTAAATATGCCCTGACCTCTTCCATAGAGTATGACTATAGAGAGCAAAAGAGTGCCTGAGAGAGTACAAGAGATCAAAATGCTTGAATTATATGTGTTTGACTACATTTAGATCCTGAGCACAATTATGAACCTTCAAGCACCTCCAGGAGTGACTAACCCCTGAGCTCAGCCAGGAGTTTCCTTAACACCTCCAAGTGGGCTGTACCAACACTGACTGAGAAGACTTCACAATAACACAAATAACTTGATTTGAACTTCATTATCCTAAATTCAATTATGTATTGTGAAATAAACTGCACATAAACATATGCTGAACCTGTTACTAAAAAAATAGACATTCTCTGGGAAGTTTTCTGTATTTCTCTATAGGAAACACATGGTGACTGGAAATAGAAAAGACCATCAATTTGGAGGGTTTTTTCCCTTTTTCCTAGACTGTAAATTTGGGGGCTTGGAGAGAGTGTGATAGCTTCTATGCCATATTGACTTTTGGCTCCTGGCTCCAGGGTTAAATTTATGTAGAATAGAAGGAAATTGTGGAACAAAAAAATGCCTCCCTCTTAACTTCCTCTGGATCCTCTCTCTAATCCCACTCTGCCATCTAATACATACAAATGTGAATGTATTTAGAAATAGCACTTTTTTTTTTAATTTTGGGAGGGTCGAGTTTAGGCCGTACATGACAGTACTAGGGACTACTTTCAAGCTGTATGCTAAAAGTTCACTCCTGGAAATACATGGGTCACCGAACCTGGGTCAGCTGCAGACAAGTCAAGTGCCTTCACCCCTGCACTATCTCCCCAGCCCATAGTTAAGTGATCTATTATGTAATTACTCCTCCAATTACTACACAGTGGGTATCACAAACTTAACAGCAAAATGTATTGTCTTACAGTTCTGGTGTCTAAAAGACTAGAGTAGAAATAAAAGGACACCTGCTAATATTCAGTAAAATTTAAATAAAATGTCAGAGTGATAACACAGTGGTAGGGCATTTATTTTGATACAGCCAACCCAGGACAGACCCAAGTTCAATTCCCAGCATCTCATATGGTCCCCGGAGCCTGCATGGGGTGATTTCTGAGGGCAGAGCCACAAGTAACCCCTGGGTGCCGCCAGATGCACCCCCCAAAAAATAGATGCAAAATTAAATAATTTTATAAAATCCTACAAATGTTCACAAAGATAATGTTTCAGTATATTATCATTTTAATAGAAGATAGATTTTTTTTATAACTACATATTAAAAGGGCAAATTTTTCTACAGTTAAATACTTTAGAATTTGTGGACCATATAAAGAATGTCACCCTTTTATTTTTAGCCAAGTATATAAAAAAATAAAAAATCATTCTTAGAGCCAGAGTGATAGCACAGCAGTAGGGCATTTGCCTTGCATGGGGCTGATTCAGGACAGACTTGGTTAGCTCTACAGCACTCTATATGGTCCCCTGAGCCTGCCAGGAGTGATTTCTGAGAGCAGAGCCAGGAGTAACTCCTGAGCACTGTGAGGTGTAGTCCCCAAACAAAAAATCATTATTATAATTATTATTATAAGGTGCATTAAAAACAGGCCATGGTCCATATACGACACCTTAGCCATAGTTTGTTAAATCTTGGTATGTTTGACTGGAAAATTTGATTTTTACTTGAGCTTCTTTTCTCCAGAAATCCAAACCTGGGGCATGAATATGGTAAGGTGCTTGCCTTGCATGGGGGCTGACCTGGGAGCTCAATCTCTGACATCCTATATAGTTCCCAGAGCACTTCTAGGAATAATACCAGAGAACAGACTGTCAGACTTATTCAAGTCCTGAACACCACTGTGGTCTAAAACAAAGAAACAATAACAACAACAAAAAAAAAAAAGAAGAAAAGATATTCAAACTCAAGAAAATTATTTCAAAGTCTTCCACAATGACATAGTAGACTTTTATACCACACCAAGAATTTTTCCAATGTCCTTAGAGATAGATCTCTTCTGGATTATTAACTCTATTATAAGAAAACTATCATGCTATAATATTTCCAGAAGTTAGCAACCTTTTCCATTTTTCCATGAAGAAGTGACATGTGCATGTAAATTGCCGTAACTGTCAATGGAGATTCTGAGAAGCACCAGCACCTCTGTGCAATTCCCAAGGCTGTTCTCCAAGGATAAGTCAAGGATATTCTGCTTTTACATCTTACAAAATGATTTACACCTAGAAATTTACATATAAGTTACTTTTCCCCAATACTACCAGGTAAAGTGGATCTGATAATGGCAATGCTAAGGATATAGGGACGAATACAGTGACTAGAGACTCAGTTCTAAAGTGATATTGCAAGACTAATATTGTTGCTTTTTACTGATTTGGGCCACTGCTGTTATCTCACTGAAGGAGCTAGTTTTACATAAAGTAAATAACATAGAATCTAGCATAAAATAGGTGTGTCATATATTTTAAGGCATTCCCTCTTCTTTCAATCTAGCAGCTCATGTTTTATCACAATATAAAAGTAATGTGTAAAATATTCCTATTGATTCAAAAAATAGCAAATGTAGTTTTGAAAATACAAGAGCTGAACTTGGAATATCCTATTGTAGGGTAGGGTGAAAAGGATTGAGAGACTGTAAAGAAAGTAACAAGATTATATAACTTGATTATGTTGTAAGAAAAGGCTACTATAACCCATTCCAGATAGTTTTCACTTAACTTCTCAGCATTTTTGTTTAAAAATATAAATATGGGGTCCGGGAGATAGCATGGAGGTAAGGCGTTTGCCTTTCATGCAAAAGGTCATCAGTTCAAATCCCGGTGCCCCATATGGTCCCCCGTGCCAGCCAGGAGCAATTTCTGAGCATGGAGCCAGGAGTAACCCCTGAGCACTGCCAGGCGTGACCCCCCAAAAAAATTTTATATATATATATATATATATATAAAACCTTAAGGATGAGATGCAGGGTGAAAATTATGTCTGTAACAAGTTTGCTAAGGCTACCATAACAATAGTACAGCAGCTGAATCACTTTAATAACAGAAGTGGATTTTCTAAGAGTTCTGGGGCTAAAGATTTCAGATCACAGTGTGAAAAGCTTTTGTTCTGAGGTCTCCTCTCTGAATTGTCATGTACATCCTCATTGTGTCCTCTGGGGTCTTCTATGCACATGTGCTGGTACCCTTATCTCAACTTCTAGAAATACATCAGATTGAATTAGGACAACTTCTAAAGATTTCACTTGAATTTAATCACCATTTCAGATCTTATCTTCAAACACAGTCACATTCTGAGGCACTGGGGCATAAGTATTTAATATACAAATTTTGAGTGGATAACAATTCAGCTGTTGCAGGCACAAGCCTTGTTTCAACAGCATTTGAGCTTGTATTTATAGTACAGCAACTAGATCTGTATTTATCTAAGTGTCAGTTATGTAAATGAAATCATATAACATGATGATCTAATGTGTTAAAAACCCAAATACTTATATAAAGAGTACGTAAAACTGGTGATTTCTTTAATAATGCAAGGGACAATCTACAGCGTTAAGTAAACCACAAGGACACCACTAACAGGCCCTTTTCCTAATCATACTTCCTCATAGACTTATCCTAAAGCTTAACCTCTTTCCATCCCTTCATTAATATTTTTCTTCCCCTTAATAGTAAGTAATCTCTCTCTTTGGGGTGGTATTCTTTGTCTGTAGATTATACCTGATGATGCTCAGGGGTTATTCCTGGCTCTGCAGTCAGGAATTACTCCTGGTAGTGCTCAAGAATTGAACATGAGTTGGCAGTGTGCAAAGCAAGAGTCTATATGCTATACTTTCTCTCAGTTCCCTGTAATCTCTAAGAGTTAAGTGATCAGTCACTAACATCTGAGTAAAAAACAGCTAAAATCACAATATTAAACTAAGTCCTGCTATCAGAATGGAATTCCTAACTATTGCTATAAGTGGAATGTTAAAGAGTCTGCTTCACTAATAAATCTAATTGGGGGAGAAAATAAATAAATAAATATAGTCTAGGTCATTCAAGTATTTTGGTTACCAATGAGATAAATAGCATGTATGAAAACATCTTTTCATTTAATAAAAGTGTCTGAGAGTACTTCTGGAAGCCCTGGTACTAAAACTACATCCACAAATGCAGACACCATGTCTGCATTCACTCAGCCTATAAACTCACTGTTTTCTTTCTTTCTTTCTTTCTTTCTTTCTTTCTTTCTTTCTTTCTTTCTTTCTTTCTTTCTTTCTTTCTTTCTTTCTTTCTTTCTTTCTTTCTTTCTTTCTTTCTTTCTTTCTTTCTTTCTTTCTTTCTCTTTCTTTCTTTCTTTTCTTCCTTCCTTCCTTCTTTCTTCTTTCTTTCTTTCTTTCTTTCTTTCTTTCTTTCTTTCTTTCTTTCTTTCTTTCTTTCTTTCTTTCTTTCTTTCTTTCTTTCTTTCTTTCTAACTTTTTTAATGGTTTTGCTCCTACTTACCTGGAAATTAATGTATTTTGATTAACTATTTCAATCATGTGATACCTGATATGAAAATTAAGTAAATTATAAAATAAAAGAAAAAAGAAGCCTGAGAAAAATAAGAAGAATGTGATAAATTAATATTTTTGACTGTCTGTCATGCATAATCAGATACTAGGTGCTTTAGATATCAAATGAACTCTGTATAGTATTAGTTGGTTTTTGTTTTTTGGTTTTATTTATTTTTTTTTTTTTTGGTTTTTGGTTTTTGGGCCACACTCGACAGTGCTCAGGGGTTACTCCTGGCTGTCTGCTCAGAAATAGCTCCTGGCAGGCACTGGGGACCATATGGGACACTGGGATTCGAACCAACCACCTTTGGTCCTGGATTGGCTGCTTGCAAGGCAAATGCCGCTGTGCTATGTCTCCGGGCCGGTTTTTTTTTTTTTTTTTGGTTTGTTTGTTTTTGGTTTTCTGAGCCACAACCTGCTGTGCTCCTGGCTCTGTGCCCAGAAATTGCACCTGACTTGGGGAACTATTGGGGTGCTGGGGATCAAACCCACATCTGGCAAGGCAAATGCCCTACTGCTGTGCTACTACTCCAGCCCCTGTATTGTATTAGTTCTATTATACAGATGAATAAATAAATTCAGTATCATAAATTAAATAATTAAATAATAATCAATAAGTAAATAATTAAATATTAATTAATATTAATAATTAAAAAATTTTAATTAATAAATAAATTAGTATCATGACTTTAAAAAAATTTTTTTTATTTTTGGGCCACTCCCGGTGGTGCTCAAGGGTTACTCCTGGCTATCTGCTCAGAAATCGCTCCTGACAGGCACAGGGAACCATATGGGACACCAGGTTTCGAACCTAAGGTGTTAGGTTCTGGATCGGCTGCTTGCAAGGCAAAGACCGCTGCGCTATCTCTCCGGGTCCGACATTTTCTAATAAAGACTAATAAAACCCAAGTCTGCCTGTGGTCAATCAAGAGCTGAACTTTAGATTCCTCTTTATAAAAATGAATTCTGCATAAGTAATTGTGTAGTAGAATGCAGCACAATCGAAATTACACAACTGTGAATCTAGGTCTTCAGAAGTCTTGCGGCCTTTTTGACTTTTGCCCTCTTACACATTTCCGCTTCCACATGAAAAAAAAGCCTTAGAAAACAGTTCCAGAGACACAGCACTGTGGCCATAATTCAAACTTTGCATTCAAGAGGTCAGGGTTCAATCTGCAACACTAAAAGTTCCTCTGGGCTTTGCCAGTAGTGACCCTTGAGTACAAAGCCAGGAACAGTCTCCAAGCACCACAGGGTATGGCCCCAACAAAGCTAAAACAAAATGAGACCCTCAAAACCTAAAAGAACTACAAATAAGAGACCACTTAGCAAATGTGACCCAGCTGACACACAGCACCACATGCTAGAGCTGCCATCAACTCCAGGCTTGCAACCAATTGTCTAGAGTTCTTTAAGCAAGTTCAGAGCCCAGGAGACAGAGCATCACATTTCTAAATGTACAAAAATTTACATTACTAACATCAATGACAAAACAAAATAATAAAAATTATGAGGGGAAAATACATAAAACACAAAAGCCTTCTGGTTAGTTGGTCTTCAGCTTTGTCAATAGACACTACAGTTAAGAGAGACTAGATAGCATATCATAATTCACTTAGGATGGGATATGGCTTAATGGTAATATGCATACCAGGAGTACAAGAGACCTGGGCTTAATTCCAGGCAGAGCAAAAAAATAAAGTGAGGGAGGGGCTGGAGATAGCACAGTGGTAGAGCATTTGCTTTGCATGCCGCTGACCCAGCTGACCCAGGAC
The DNA here is from genome assembly GCA_004027635.1 of Crocidura indochinensis. Classification (NCBI taxonomy): domain Eukaryota; kingdom Metazoa; phylum Chordata; class Mammalia; order Eulipotyphla; family Soricidae; genus Crocidura; species Crocidura indochinensis. Next base: position 7,162 of record PVKC010033873.1, on the reverse strand, counting down.
TGATGTTGATTCAAATCCCGGCATCACATATGGTCCCCCGAATCTGCTAGGAGCGATTTCTGAGTGCAGAGCCAGGAGTAAAACCTGAGTGTTGCCGGGTGTGACCCCAAAACAAAACAAAACAAAAAGCAGGGAGAAATCATTTGATAACAATACCAAAACAATATCAGCTCCTGGTATTTTAGTCACCTACAGAATCTTGAGAAACAATAAATCATTTTTTAAAAGAGGTGTCCCAATTGTGCTCAGGAGGCCTAATCTCACTTTTAGTGAGACTCGGCCAAGAGAGCTGCTGGTTCAGTGTTAAAGCCTGAAGATGGGGTACAGCTTGAATCTTAATGTTCCAAGAACCACTAAGGACACTGGCTGTGCTGTGGCTCCTCTAGGGCTATATATGGTGATATTTGGAGGGTTGGAGAGTCATGTGATGCTGAGGTTCAGACTAAACCCCTGAACTATCTCCCAGCCCCCATAATTTTTTAAATTATCTTACTGAGAAAAACATAGTAATAAAAAAGTTACATTAAATTCTGCCTTCGGAAATCATTATTCTCTCCCCTTTTTTAATTTTATTTTAGGCACCATGTTTTACATTACTCTTAATGGTAGGGTTTCTCGCATAAATCATTCCAGCACCATACCCTCCACCAGAGTTTCCACTTCCTTTCACCATTTTCCCAGTGCCTCTGTATTTTATCTGCACCCACTTTGCCCCCTTTATCCTGCTAAGATTCCTACTGAATACTAATTCTCAATTTCTAATGCCATTGGGCATTTGTTATTCCTTTACTGTGTTTCTTTATATCTCACATATGAAATAATTTTGTGTCTGTACCTCTCCCTCAAAACTAACTTTTCTCATCATGATGCTCTCTAGATACATCCATGTAGCAGCAATCTTTCACTGAAGATTTTATACTGTTACTTCTCCAATTCTCCCCAAAAGATAAACAAAACCCTAATTGAAAGACCAGACAAAGACAGCACAAAATACCAAACATCTGTGATAAACATAAATGTAAAAATTCCCCATAAAATATTGGCAAGTCAAATCTAAAATTTAAGAGAATCATTTGTCAATATCAAGTAAGAGTCATTCCAGGCATGCAAGGTTGGTTCAACAAACACAGATTGATGTAATAGAATGTGGTATGTAATGTTTAAACTGCAGTTTTGCTCTGCTTGTTTAACATCAAAAAATCTGGAGGGTAAAAATACAGATGCTTAACTCCAAACAAAACCAACAGAATCAACAATGGGATCCATCAATTACAATTTCAACAAGTTTTCACTATAATGATGATCCATATCAATAAAAAGAATTATAATGATTTAAAAAAAACTCTAGAAAGAAGGAAAGTGCCATCAGTCAGCAAAGATTATAGTAAATGATCTCAAACAAAATTTAAAGGACATTCAGGATTTATATGAAATCAAAGAGATAATGAGAGGAAGCTAAAATTTGTTGAGAACTTATTAACTGATGTCAGGAACTTTCTATAAATTCTTTCATTTAAGATAATTTCACTTCATACATAGAAAAACTGAGACTCGGATTAAGTAATTTGCCAGAGGTCTTAAAATAGTTCAATGAGAAAGGGTTGAAAAATATCTTATTTACTTATTTTTTTGGTTTTTGAGTCACACCCAGCAGTGCTCAGAGGTTACTCCCAGCTTCATGCCCAGAAATCGCTCCTGGCAGGCATGGGGGATCATGTGGGATGCTGGGATTTGAACCAATGACCTTCTGCATGAAAGGCAAACGCCTTACCTCCATGCTATCTCTCTGGCCCCAGAAGATATCTTTATTTTATAGATCAAAATAGAGTTTGGGAGAGATTAAATATTTTGCTGAAAGTAACAAACTTGCAAAATAGCAGAAGTGTGATTAAATAAGTGGCTAAATTGATGGGCCAGAGAAAGTACAGAAGTTAACTCAGCACTATCTCTACTATCATATCCCCATTCTGTATCATATATGGTTCCCCTAACATCATTAGGAGCAAGCCTTGCACACGCTAACCTAGGACAGACTGTGGTTGTATCCCCCGATGTTCCATATGTTCTCCCAAGCCAGGAGTGATTTCTGAGCACATAGCCAGGAGTAACCCCTGAACATCACCAGGTGTGGCCCAATGAACAAGCAAAAATAAATAAATAAATACCATGAAATACGCCACAATTATCAAGTCGTCAAATAAGGAAGGGCGAGAAAGATCAAATACTACAATGCCAGGTTTAGGAATAAACTTAATATGTCACATTCTTCAAATTTTAAATTGTTTTTGTTTGTTTGTTTTGAGGTCACATCCACTGGTACTCAGGGCTTCTTTCTCTCTCTGTGCTCAGGGATTACACTTGGCGGGACCTTGGGAAAAATGCATTGTGCCAGAAATTAAACCCAGTGGGTGCTTGCCTTGCACTAGCTGCTGTTCAATCTTTCTGGCCCCTAATTTTCGATTCTTTTGATATTAGTTTTACCATGGTTTCTCCTTTCATGATAATGTTTTTTATTTTCTTGGTCAACTTCAATACTATTATGAACTGTGATCCCTCAATTTTAAAAATGAGGATTAAAATGGTTTAAGCCACATGATTTTAGTGTTTTAAGATTTATGTTTTTATTTTTCTAGAACAAGTTCCCAACAAAGTCTTCATTTGTTTTCATCAAAGACACAAATAAACAGTGATATGATTCATCTTATATGTTTACTTTAGAAGTAAATGGTGCTGACTCAATTGTATCACCACATTAAACTGACACAGTTAATACATAAGTCAAAGTTGACAGAACCCTAAAAATAAATTACTTCTATTTACTCTTGAGTCTTTTTAAATAGTGCTCAGTGAAGCCGTGCACATTCCCAGCAATATTCAATGAACCATGCTGGAAATTCAAGTGGAGCTGCTACCTGGACTCGATGGTGCTTGGGGACTATTTTAGCACCAAGGTTCAACTTGGTCCAGTGCATGCATAGCAGTTATCCCTGATTGCTGAGACATATCCCTGATCCTCCAAATACACTCATCTAAAGATTATTATTAGTTTCTAAGTAACTTTTATCTTTCTTTTATTTTGATTTTTGAGGCTATACTTGGCTGTGCTCAGGGCTTATTCCTGGCTCGGTACTGGGAATACTACTGAAGGTACTCAGGGACTATATGAAGTACCCAGAATCAAGGACGGAAACCTGGGTCAACAGCACTCAAGGCAAGTGATTTACCCTTTGTGCTAACTCTTTAGCCCCAAGTAATTTTTTCTGAGCCTCGAGAGCAGTGCTCAGAGGAGTCAGGAATCATAGTCAGTAGTTCACTCATTGTGTGGTTCTGTTGATTCAGTGCTCTTGACCAGATGACTAGGGGCTGTTAGGGGCACACTGACAGAGCTAGATGAATGGAGTGCTGTGGATTGAACTCAGAAGAAAGTACATGTAAGGAACGTAATGCAGGCCCCTTGACATAAGCCTTTGGGCTCCTAAGTAATGTTTTATCAATTATGTCATGATCCAAGTAGAGATGTGTCATTAAGGCACAGATACAGTCACAAATTAGGAAAATGGTGAATTTACAATAGTTCATTGTTTTCTAAAGATTTTTTTGGAATTGATGTTAATTTTTATTTTGACCAAAGTGGATTACAAATCTTTCACAGTAATTTTTTAGGTACATAGTGACATTGAATCAGGGGCATTCCCACCACCAATGTTGTCCTCCCTCAACTCTAAAGATTTTAGTAAAGATGAAAAACACCGGGACTGAAGAGATAGCATTTGCCTTGCATGTAGAAGAATGGTGGTTCGAATCCCGGCATCCCATATGGTCCCTGAGCCTGCCAGGAGAGATTTCTGAGCAGATAGCCAGGAGTAACCTGAGCCCTACTGGGTGTGACTCCCCCCTCAAATGATGAAAAACACCTAAAAGTTTTAATGGAAAGAAGTAATGAAATGCTACTTTGTATAAGGAATATTATATAACCACAAAAAGAAATGAGAAAGCTTATTAATTATAGAGGATAGAAAAGAGAGCTCAATCAACTGGCACAAATGATTTGTATGTAGGAGAACTCAGTTCAGTCCTGGCACTGTATGAATCCCTGAACACTGCAGGGAGTAAGTTCTGAATACCACCAGGTGTGACCCCCCAAAAAAAAATCTAAAAAATGTATGTATTTATGTGTATATACACATATATTATATAGTTTGTATTGGTAAAATGTTGAATGGTAGAACACTTTCCTTGCATGTCTGAGAGGCCCTTGGTTTGATTCCCAACATTATAAATTTTGGGGATGAGGATGTTGGGCCAAACCCAGCAGCACTCAGGGGTTACTCCTGGCTCTGAGTTCAGAAATCACTCGTCTCTCAGGGGGATTATATATAGATGTCGGGAATTAAAACCACATCTGTCCTGGGTCAGTTGCATGCAAGGCAAATGACCTACCACTGTGCTACCACTCTGGCCCATAAAAATAAATTTTAAGCCAGTTATTATTATACAGAATATTTTTAAAAATGGAAAAAATAATGTTTCATAAATTGCATACTATGCACTGTACATATAAAGAAAAATGACATTTATTTGTATACACGTAAAATTTGGAGGTGTGCAGGAAATATACAACAAAATATGAACTCCTTCCTGGTAAAGAACTGTTTGGCTGAGATATTGCTATAGAAGGATGACATTCCATTACATATTCTTTCTATTCTTTGAAGGTGAACCATGATAATATAAAATTAGCTGAAAAGAATAAACCAAGTGTAAATCAGCAAGAAAGTAGTTTGAGATGAATGGGATCATAAACTTTCAGACAATGACTTAATGACCCCCCCTTATAGGATATAATAATTTTCACAAATTATAAAAACAAAAGGCAACTTAAACCTATACTAAGTTCCTACGTGCCTGGGCAGTTTGTTTTCCTTTCCTTTCTACTTTCCAATAAATCTGTTTGTGGGTGTTCAGATTAGAAATCAGATATTCAGGGGCCGGGCGGTGGCGCTGGAGGTAAGGTGCCTGCGCTAACCTAGGACGGACCAGGGTTCGATCCACCAGTTCCCCATATGGTCCCCCGTGCCTGCCAGGAGAGACTTCTGAGCGTATAGCCAGGAGTAACCACTGAGCATCACCGGGTGTGGCCCAAAAACCAAAAAAAAAAAAAAAAATCAGATATTTCTGAATCTATTATACTGGGGAAATAATTATACATTGAGTAAAGTGTTTGCCTTGCACCTGGGTAACCCCTGAGCACTGCTTGGTGTGGTCCAAAAAAATAGAAGAAAAAAGCTCTTTCATATTATCCTCTCATTTTATATGGGTGAAACAGACCCAAGTCAGTTTAGAATGTAAAATATATTATATTTTATTTAAATATTACAGTCTCAATTATAAAATAATTTGAAGATCTTAGTTCTGCTTAGCACCATTTTAGAAAAGTAGTCTAATAGTCCAATCATGTTAAAATCTTGTTTGTTCAATGTTGACCTGAATAATGTTTTTCTTATTGATGTTATAATGAAAAGATATTGAGAAAAAGCAAATAATGTTCGTTGATCCTTCCTAGGTAGTCCTTTTCAGGCTGGCACCTCTTGGACAGGGGGTGGGGGGCAGACTCCCCTTTTTGCCTGAACTACATTATATCCTAATGCTCTGACAGAAATGACCAGTTCTGACAACTAAAAGCAAATAGTATAAGCAGCTAAATTCTCTCAGATGAAATTGAACTGCAGGGCTAATGACTCTAGGTCTTTTCTTATGTTTTTGGGCCACACCCAGCAGTGCTCAGGGGTTACTCCTGGCTAAGTGCTCAGAAATAGCTCCAGGCAGGCACAGGGGACCATATAGGACACCGGGATTCGAACCTACCACCTTAGGTCCTGGGTTGGCTGCTTGCAAGGCAAATGTCGCTGTGCTATCTCCCTGGCCCCTAGGTCTTTTCTTTTGGAAGGGGATTGGGTCAAGTTCCCCTCTTCACCCTTCCACTGGAAAACCCAACAGCTGCTCCCATCCACCACTGCCATCTTCCTGGCAGAAAAATGGCCATACTCCTCCATCAAACTCCAAAAGAAAATAATAGCTGCCAATACATTTCGAATAGCCTGATTCAGGCTGTGGGATTCTCAGAAGTGCCTCAACAGATTTCTCTTTCTGTGTGAACTATAGCAGCACATCTCACCCTAAACACTAACAGTCCAATTTAGTAAATTAGCCTTATCAAAATTCCAAGTCATCACATTTGTTTCAGATCTATAAATCATGGACCACTTGGCCACATGCTATTGTGGCCAATATTTTATAATAGTGTCAGCCCAATAGTGCCACAGGAAATATGATGGGAAAGTTACACACTAATTTACCAACCTCAGTGAACCTAAACAGTAACACAGAAGGCTCAACTAGCTCCAACCATAAGCCCAGGAAATATTTAGACACTAACATTAGTAATACCATAGAGATATAACAATATTTTCAAATTGACCCATGTTAATATAAGTTTTGATCATTTCATTTGCCTTTGTGTTGTAACATGCAACAAGAAATAAACATGTTTGCAAGGAACAGGCTATGTTGGTGAGAGGTTGGGGACACTGGTAAAGTGAAAGTTACACTGGTGGAGGGATTGGTGTTTGAACAGGTAATGCTTGAAATGACTATATTGTGAACAACTTGGCAAATTACGGTGTTATAATATAAATTAGAAAAAATTAATTTTCACCATATCATAAAAAATGTTTAAAATAAAAACCAGGTCTTATATAAAAAATGAATTCAAATTAGATCATAGAAATAAATGTAAATTATGAAACTATGAAATGGGAATTAAATATATGTAAAAAGCTAAAAGAAGTCATTATGAAATAATTGACTGTTACATGGCTATCTTATAAATAGGTTATATTGATATCTATCAATATTTATTACATAATAACAAAATGCACCATTTTCTATTTACTTTGAAGGGTGGGGGGCTTGGGCCAGACCTGGGGTACTCAAGACTTACTCCTGACTCTGTGCTCAAGGATTACTCCTGGTCAGATACTATGCAATATGGGATGTGAAAAGGATTAGATCTTATGCATAAATGTCTTAACCCCTCTACTAATGTTCCAATCCTTTTTGTTTTCTAGATTTCTTTGTTTTTTTTTTGTTTTTTTTTTTTTGT
>PVKC010033872.1:0-13875 GCA_004027635.1 Crocidura indochinensis | reverse complement strand
GAAATTAAATTAGGGCCCGGAGAGATAACACAGTGGCATTTTGCCTTGCAAGCAACCGATCCAGGACCAAAGGTGGCTGGTTTGAATCCTGGTGTCCCATATCCCGTGCCCGCCAGGAGCTATTTCTGAGCAGACAGCCAGGAGTAACCCCTGAGCGCCGCCGGGTGTAGCCCAAAAACCAAAAAAAAAAAAAAAAAAAAAAATTAAATTAGAGTGGTAAATGGCTAAGTAACTAAGAAATACTTAGATCTGGGCTGAAGAGATAGGACAGGGAGTGGGACACTTGCCTTATACACAGTTTACCTAGTTTCCATCTCAGACACTACCTATTGTCTCCTGAGCCACAACAGGGGTGAGCACACTGAGCACAGAACCAGGAGTAAGTCCTGAAAACTGTAAGGTGTGACCCAAAAATAAACCAAAAATTTAAAAAACCTCAGATCTGCCATAAATCTGGGATGTTCCATCTAATACATCCAAGTGCAATGAGAAAAATAAAATTCCTGCTTATGGCACCAAATTAACAAAAGTAACAACAATCTGGCTTACACTTATAAATCAAGGCATAGTGTGATATGGAGAAGAGACTGAAGAAGTAGAAATTCTAGTTGGAGAAGCTCATGAGAATTCTAGGCCATGCTGGTAGCTTGTAGTTGAGCCCACAGAGATGGAGACAAAGGTCACAGAAAGGACTGTAATGCGATCAACAGTTCTTAGTGGTGAAAATTCCATCATCAACTATCCTGCAGAAGAAGTTCAGGACTCCAGCATGCATCTGTATCCCATTTGACCCATGATGTGCCTCTGATCAGTGAGACTTTGAAACAAGGAAGCAGAGGAAAGAGAAATAGTCCAAAAACTGGATACAAGGTGACTCCTGGCACAGGAAGGACCAAGTAATATACAACAGCATTTGTTCTCCAACCTTCTACACCTGCAAACCAGGTCCTTCCTGCACATTAGTTCAAGGGCCAGCAGTTATAACCAAGGTGGTAGACCTGTGGTTTTCAGCCTTTCTAGACCTGCAAATGGTAATATAGTTGAGACCACTGATGTACATAGGCAACAAGATTGCTTAGCCACAGCCTCAACTTAAACTAAGGGGAGTGGAACTTGGGGATTCAAAAAAAAAGCACCACCAATTTCCCAGATCTCCCTTCTCCCCATCCACCCCACCCAAACCTGTACTCGAGACAGGCTTTCTACTTCCCTCATTCATTCACATTGTTATGATAGTTTTCAGTGTAGTTATTTCTCTAACTGCACTCATCACTCTATGTGGTGAGCTTCATGTCATGAGCTGCACCTACCAGCTCTCATCTCTCTTGTCTCTGAGATAAAGAGTTGCCTTTTTAAACGTACAGGGGTCATAAATTACTGGTAATTCACCAAGCACAGATATCAAAGATGAGAAGAAGTGAGCAGACTGGGAGAATAGGAAGAAGGGGAATTGAGGCTAAGAAAGGGAGTACAAGGGCAGGGTGATGCTCAAGTTCCTGCTCCACACCCATAGGGATGTTTGAATGTGGGTTTTTTTCCCACAAATGCCCAGTCCACTGGCCCATGCACTTGGAACTGGTTAATACCCCACTCCTTCCTCATCAACAAAGAACCCCTAGAATAAAAATTTCTAAGTTTTTTCTAACTGTGGCCTCCTTTTGACTAATTTCCTTACTGTGTGCCATCCATCCTACAAGTTGGTACTACTCTTGTGTCATAGTTAGTTTTGAATATCCTGGAGGTCTACAGGGGACCCCAAGTTGATCAAAGTTGCCCTGATAAACTGGCTTCAAGAGAAATGAAAGAGAGAGAAAGAAACATACATGGTACTTGTACTACCCACCAATCAAAGTATTGTAGTCTTGTGTTATTTAAGACTCACAGGACATTTGAGGTCATTATTAGGGGGCAGAAGGGGTTGTTTTAGTTGGGGGCCACTAACTGGCTATGCTAAGGAATTATTCCTGCCAGTGCTTGGGGACCCTTCATGTTACTGAGGATCAGACCAGAGTCAGTCATTTGCGAAGTAAACTCCTTCCCCACTGCAAGGTGAAGGCAAGACAGAACCAGACCTCTAACTGCCCACATGGGCACAGAGTCCAGCACTGCAGCCCACACACTCATCAGAGGCTGATTTAGAGGCTTGTCATGAGCCTCGGGCTGAGACAGATTTGTGACTGCAGGCAGGTGTTTCTACCACCTGCTGACAGCACCTGGATTATGTGTGGCTGCAGGAGGACCTAGACCAGCCTTCCAACACTGGAGAGCAATACCAAGCCTCTTTGGTTCTCAGAGATCTGGTGCTCAAATAGCTTCTCCCTCCAAGGGTGGTCCACACACACCAGACACCTCGGCACCACCTGGGAACCACGTTGAAACACAAACAACAAACAATGGCCAAAGCCTTGAGAGAAATAAGCACAGAAGAGAGCAGAAGCCACAGGTCTATAAGAAAAGGTAATAGCCCATTTTTGCAATAACGGATGAAGATGGCAGCAGAGCGACACCTGAGCTATGCAATGAGAAAACAAGAGTGGCGCTTCGAGGCCATTGGGCAGTTTATCGGTAAGGAATACATGCCTGAGATATGAAAGACCCCGAGTTCCATTTCAGACACCACTCTGATCACCTCTCGCATAACATGATGGCCCCATTATGATGCTAGATCTGAGTATTATTATATACAGCATCTGGGCTGTATATTGCTGAGAATGGCTCCTCAGGCCTCCAGAAAACTGTTTGGTGATTCCCTTCAAAAAGGAAAAAAATAAATAAATAAAAGGAAAAGGGAACAGGCAGAAGGAACAGCCTGAGCAAATGGGCTGGGGATGGGACAGAGCTTTGCACATTCAGGAAACTGTGGGGACACACGAAAGAGCAGAACAACCAGGCACAGGGCTGGGAAGAGAAAAGAAGCAGAATCTAGTGAGTCCTATAAGCATAGCATTCACATCCGGAAATATGGGAACAGGAGTGAAACCTAAGTCAGGACTGACATCATCAGAAAATATTTCAAAAGAGGGAGAAAAGATAGTAAAGACCAAGAGAAGCGGCAGGGAGGTGTGGAGAGGAGAGTTCAGTGTGGACTCCAACAGTATCTGCCTGCCCTCAAGGCCATGTGGAGGAAAGTGAATTGACAACATAGCGCAGACCTGTGACCCCTGCCAGTCCAGAGGGTCAGGGGAGGATCTGAGGAGGAAATGCTCCTGAGGCAGGAATCTGAGGATGGAGTGCTGTTCCGAGCAAGGGAGTAGTTTGGGCCAAGTGCCTCAAGTGCTAAACACTTGGCATGATCAAGTCCTAAGTTCCACAGAACAGCTGGAGCTCCAAGAATAATGACCCCCAAAGGCAAAGTGACTGCAGGGAGAGCTCAGAGAGGCATTTGGGAGCCAGCAGCCTGACTGTGCTAAACAGAGGGGGAAGAAACACAACATGGAAGCAGGAAAAGAGAAGAAGGAATATTTCCTGAGTTCGAGCCATTTGAGATCAAATTGGCAGCTGAAAGACCCAGGATAGGGTTTCAGAACATTCAGTGGCCCACACCACTCCTGCCCAAACAAGATCCGGGTAAGGGCCTCCCAAAACCAGCCAGCACACAGTCTTCCCAGCTGCAGGCTCTGGGCCTGGGAGAGACTTTTCAGCAAGTGATTGCCCAGGGGAACAGCAGCAAAGCCTCCCCATCCCCCAGCTCCTAGCAGACATACTGCAGGTGGAGACCATCAAAAAGAGATTAGCACAAAACCAGAGACACCTGTGAGGAGGGGCCTCCTGCCCAGTCCACCACCACTACCACCCCTACCCCAGCTGGGAACTTCTCCAGCTGATGCTTAGGAAGAAACCTGAGCACTCGCTGGCACAAGCCAGGTAGGAGGGCCTAAAAGCACACTTTTCCCTTTAAGAGATTTTGCAAAACTCTGCAATAAACTTGGGACATGCAGCATTTTCTAGACAAGGGCGTCTTCAGAATCTTTGGGTCTCATTTCTTACCTTTAGAGAGGGAAAATCAATGTCAAAAGAGAAAAAAAAAAGTGAACTTGGGCAGGAAAGATGGGAGAAATGGGAGAAAGTAATTGCCTTGCCTGCTGCTGACCTCAGTTTGATCTCTGGCAAAGAGATAGTTCTCTGAACACCAACAGGAGAAGATCAACTCAATCCTCGTCTACATCAAAGAGTGACTTGCCTAAGGGCTGCTGGAAATCCTTTCCCTCTCCAGGAAGCTCAGAGCTGAGGGATTAAAGAAAAGGAAAATCCTGACCCCATCATTAGAAGACCAGGATTCCATCATGTGTCAGCTCTGCACTTCTCAAGGAAGGAAAATTTAGGTTTCTGATGAAGGTGCCCCTATGCTTCCTAGCTTAGATTCCATCAAGGATTGGAGGCACAGGGCAGGGAAAATGGAGCCCAACCCAGCCTTCGGGGATTCGACTGGGAGAGGATTGCAATTCCCTTTGTCACTAATTCCCTATGTCAGGCCTTTGGCCTCTGAAATTGCTCTGTGAAGTGATCTAGCAAAAGTTCCATAAATACAGGCTGAAACCAACAGCACCATCAGCTGTACTGTTTCTGCTTAGGAGACTGGAGAGGTCCCACTGCGATCAACTCTGCTGCTTGGTCTTGAATTTGGCCACTTGTCTCACCTAGCCAGAATTAACTTCTCTATAGTAAGCAGAAACTTTCTGCCTAAGCAACCCAGAGACGTACAAAATAAAAGACTCCCCAAGACTGTGGAATGTCTCTCTCTCTCTCTCTCTCTCTCTCTCTCTCTCTCTCTCTCTCTCTCTCTCTCTCTCTCTCAACTGTCCCTCCCTCTCTCTCTGCATTCTTTCTTTTATGCTCTTCCTAAACAATCTCACTTCCCTGGAAAACTCTTTTACCATCCCATGTCTCAGGGCCTGCTGGGCCTGCATTTGCCCCTTCTCCTAATCTTTGACTTTGTATGCCCTTTTCCCTGTCCGGAGCAGACAGATGACATCTGGAGAAGACTCGGCGCTGATCAGCTCCTTCGCCATTCAGATCTGGCCATTGTGTGGGTCCCATTTAACAGGTGAGAATGCAGAGCAATGTATGCCATTTTATTGAGGTCATCAGCAGGCACAGAGTTTTCTCCAAACTCGCCAGCTTTCCAGGGACTAATACACTCACATCTTCCCACTGACAGAAGCCGCAGAGAAAACAAGGGCAAGGAGGAAAAGCTATCAGCAATGACCCAAGGGAAAGGGCCAGAGCTGTGGCTGAGAATCAGCAGCATGCTAGACATAAGCCTGAAACTCTACCATAGTATCCACCTAAATCCAGAGGCGCTGGAGTCCTTGCCAGTTCATCTAACACTCTGGCTGCTTGAAGGGCCAAGAAATACAGAACATTGAGTGTGTTGGACTTGCTCTGCTGGGTAAGACATGAATCCAAGAGATGTCTATAATTACACAGAGCAGGGGTGTTTGGAGGTTGGAAGCTCTGGGAGGAAAGGCAGGACAGACTGACCCCCATGTCTCTCGCCCTAGGCTCCACTCCATGTGGAAGCACTTTGTCTTCTACTTGTTGCCTCCCAAGAGAGCTGCCCCCACATTGACCTGCTGGTGTGTTGTATTTTCAGAGGAAAAAGCTGCAAAACCAAAGTGAATAAAATGACAAGAGTGACGAGAACTACCCCCTGAAGAGAACTTCCAGTCAGTAGATGGAGAGCCGGCTTGTAGTCTCTAAATATTCAAGTCTTTTATCATTTATGTACTGTGTGGAAAACCCATTTAGAATTGATCACATCCCCTGAATTAACTACTCATCTTAACTAAATTGTAATTCTACTCAAAGCAAGGACTGACCCTGCCTTTAGGCATTATAGAGGTAATAACCACCTCTTATTCATAGGGTATGCTCTGAGCCCCATATCCCTTTTATTCTTTATCTCCTGTAGTACATTTGCTTCGCCGATTTAAAAATTGATCTTCAGAAAGACCTAAACTGATAGGCATCCAAACCCAGATCCATAAAACCCAGAGCTTGCCAAACTATAACAATGCATTTAAAAAAAAGTGATTGTGATTTGTGAATTCATGAGTCCCAGTGCTATATCCCTGCATGTCAATTAAAACTGAAAATGGCTGTGTTTTCAGTTCCTTGCAAGAGAACCATTCCTTTTGTCATTAACTTCGTTGCCCCTGCTTCTGAATAGTGAGAACTTGGGCTGCACTAGAGTGGATCTCATAACTGACCCACTCCTTCTCCTTTACCCCACTAACCTTTTTACATGGCAAAGAGGCTTCTCCGCAAAGGAAAGTGAGGCATAATTCTCCAATTCTCTGCACATTCCTGACCAAAGTGGACTATAGTCCAACCATGGTCCCAGGGTCTAGAGTCAGGTCCTCATTGTGCTGGCAGGTACAGGACTGTAGAAATGGGAACAAGAATCCCCCAGGGTCTCTGAAAGCAGCCTACCAGGGTTATTGACTGGTCAGAGTGGCAAACATTTTATGGGAGAACCAGATCTTTATTGTTCCCTAAAGAAGGGGCAATTGACCTCTTCTGATCCAGAAGTAGGACCAGAACTGCCAGTACTTCCCCTAGAGCAGGGGTGGCGAACAAGATTTTGACCCTCACTTAAAATGGCAAAATGCAATATGTGTTTAATATATTATTGTTAAAATTATATGCTTTTGTGTGAGTGTTTGTTTTGGCAGGTCACTGCATTGTGTGGCTCTCTGACTCTCACAGTTTAAAATTTTGACTCTTTGTGTCGAACTTGTTCGCCACCCTTGCCCTAGAGTTAATCTAAGCATGGTTGCTGTGAGGACACCTCACTGGCCCTTAATCATTATCACCATGTACAGTCATACTGGCTCTCAAAGAAACCTTCCCACCCACCAAACACAGTGCTGGAGGGGTCAGCTGCCACCACTCTGGAGCCTGAAACACACACACACACACACACACACACACACACACACACACACACACACACACTGGAAGCTATAACCCCACCCTGAGGGACCACACTCACCCCATTGCCAAGCCACCAACTCCATCCCATGTGACGATGAGCCATCCTAGGGCACCACCCCTCAGTTCAAAGTCCCAATCAACCCTGGGTCGCACACACACATCCCCTCAACAGGACACCCATGCAGAAGCCAGGTCTAGCCTCTAAATACCCAGGGATGATCATCTGCCCAGGCAATGAGTGCAGGAGTCCTTATCAGAATCAACATGGAGCTGGAGATGCGTGAATGTCTTCTGAATTCCTATTTTGAGAGCATGCTTCTCTCAAGAGAGATCCCTTGGGAGCCATTAGTTCACCAGGTTTGTTTGGGAGCTTCTGAAATGGATGGAAGATGCCAAGAGCACTTTCCAGTGAGACAGGCCTTATGATGACCATAATCTAGAGGGCAACTAGGCCAGAGACTAGACCTCTACCTCTGTTGGTAGAGGCCTTTGGATTGGTCCTCATATTGTCTTCTAATTAGATGTCTCTCGATTGGTTCCTTTGGTTTACTTGTTAAAATGATGTTTCCCCCATTGCCTCCTCATCTAAATTTCCCCTCCCCTTGGGGGTAACCTTTGTTTTTCCCATAAAACCTGTTTTGGAGGCCTGGAGGGAAGGCTATCATTTTGGCTCGAAGTTCCATGTGGTGGAGTGACTGGCTTGTGGGTGAATAGCTTGTAGTGAGTTTCTGTCTTACCAACTGTGAGTAGATTATTTCCTCTGTCAGAATTGCTGCTGAACCTGCATCTCTTGTCCTACCCAGATTAGGGGCATGAGGATCCCTCTTCCTCTCTGGGGATCATGGAACACACATCCCACCATTCACAAACCTCCAGCCAAACTCTTGGCAAAAATAGGATCTGAAGGGGTGAGGTCAACAGGTGCAGGAAAGATTGAATTTTCATTTGATTGTTGTTTTGCTTTGTTTTTTAAGTACACCTGGCAGTGTTCAGGGGTCATTCCTGGCTCTGCACTCAGGGTTCATTCCTGGTAATGTTCAGGGGGCCATATGAGATGATGAGGATTGAACTCAGGTCATCCATGTACAAGGCAAATTTTCTACCCGCTGCTATCACTCCAGCCCCTTCATTTGATTTTTGAAGAGATAATTAGAAGAGGATATCAGGAATCATGATGCCTTCCTAAGGGAGAAGTAGCTTAAACTCCCCCACAAAGGCCCCGAGGCAGTTGCCTCTCATGCCCATTAAATCAGGGAATAAAGTGGCCTTTTTCCCTAGGAAGGAGAATGGGTTCCATTTGGGGATCCCACTGCTTATAGGCAATGTTCTTCATCTATTTCTCAGAGCCCTAAAAAAAAACAGTACAAGCCTGTTTGCCAGTTGATTTCCCAGTCCCCCCCCCCCCACACACACACACACTCCATCCATGGAATCTTGGAACCCAAAGGAACCTCTGAAGGTTTCTAATCTGGTTCTCTGTCCCACTCACTTCCCCCCATGGCTCAGGCCTCATCTCCTAAAAGCAGTGTTTGCAGACAGAAGAGAGCCCAGTGGGAAAGGAACTTGCCTTGTGGACTCAACCCCCAGAACCTCAGATAGTCCCAACCCTATAAGGAGTGCTCCCTAAGATGGCCGGGTATGGACCCAAAACAAAAAAAAATAGTCATAATAATAAAATAAAAACCGTGGTTGATGCAAACTCATGGAGATTTTGCACAAAAAGTCTTCAGCATGTGCCTGACCCAGAGTTCAACTCAGTGACCAGGATTCAAGACCAAACCCAGCTGTGTCTTGTCCTTTGCCACCTCTCCGAGAGTTCCCATCCTGCCTGTCAAGCCCCCGCCCTGATTCCTGCCACTCTCGCCTCAGGACACACTGTACAGTCATATGTACAGAGCTGGGTCACCACCAGGGCATGGCAGTGCTGGGGTCAGTTGCTAAAGGCCTCAATTCAAGCGTCAGTCTTTCCAGTGACTCACCATCTACCCTGCCACAGTCACTCTAACGTCTGTTTCCTCTTCTCTGAAGTAAGGGACGTTCCCCTCCCACTGAGGGAAAGCCAGCAGAATTGTCCAGGCAAAGGCTTTGAGATCTGGGAAAGGCCTCCAGGTTCAAACGATTATATGATTCGCTTTCCGGCGAGAGTCAAGCTGTCCTCAAAGCAATTTTGGGTTTTAACCCCCTTATGTGATGCTGATCCAGTTTTCCAGGCCACTTCGCTTCACTTTTCTCTACAGACAGATTTCTGGGGATTCCTGTTCTCTGGGGCACTCTCTGAGAAAGGAAGGGGACAGAGCCATTCATGAGACTGTTCCAACTTCATGGTTTCACTTTTCATTGGCATGGTGCCCTCCAGGTGGCATGCAGCTCAGGCAGTCCAGGGGCTCCTTTAACTGAGCCCAGGTACATGAAACCCTGCAAAAGAGGCTCCTATTAGGGGAAGGAGCCTTTAGGGACCTCAGGATCTGAGGAAAGTGTGCAATGGATGTGGTACCTTGTGTTGGTCTAGGTTGGTAAGTGTCTGTGGCAAAACCATTCAATACCAGCCTACAATATAGACTGCAATAGCAGCTCTGGGGACTCTTCACTGGAGTGACCCCTTAGGAGCATCTGCAGGAGGGACTTCCAAAAATAAAGTGCTCCTGAGCCCCCTAGTTCAATTTTGCTCCTAGCATTTCAGAACATTAGTAGAGGACTTCAGGCAAGAGAGCCGGACATCAACGCCTTTTAGTCACCATGAAAGCTTGAACAGGAAACCTCCTACGTGACCACAGTACCTCTATTCACTTTCTTTTCTTTCTTAAAAAGGTTTTTAAGGGACCAGAGCAACAGCACAGTGAGTAGGGCATTTGTTTTGCATTTTCCTTGCATTCGATCAACCCAGGTTAAATCCCTGGCATCCCATATGGTTCCCTGAGCCTGCCGGGAGTGATTTCTGAGCCCAGAGCCAGGAAAACTGCCTATGTGTCACGGAGTATGGCACAAAAATAAAAACACATTTTTAAATAATAGTTTAGGTAACAAGACTATAATAGTTTAAACATCTATGGTTTGAAAGCACAAAGCTATAGCACCCCTCCATCACCAAAGTGCCCAATACACAGTCCCCCTTCTCCAATCCTGATACCATCCTCACTCATTTCACAGAGGGAAGCTGAGCCCCATGTATTCATGTCTGTAACCTCTGAAGTCAATGGCCACAGGTGCAGGGACAGGCTCAGCCTGCAGGAATGGTGCAGGGTCAGGTGCCGCTCATATACCAGCCCAGGTTCGCGTTCTTCCAGAAGGCTTAGAACAACGTCTGCTCCACATTTTCAACTGCTGAGCCATCATAGCCCAGGAACATATATTGTCACCCCTGCCTCCATATGTATCGAGGGGAGAGGAGACACAAGCACAGGGCCCAGGCCTTCTCCTCCTTTCTGCCAAGTCCTCAAAGCAGCACTCAGGGGCCCTCAAGGTTTTAACAGTCTCAACATACTACCTAGAACTCAGAGGCTTCCAGAGCAAGAGTAAGGCCAGGGGGCAACAGTGTGGGGTTCCTGCTGTGTCTTCGTGTCCTGAATTGGGGGTACAATGTCTAGATCACACAGGGAGTCTGGCCTGTGAACATCCCCAAATTCCACATGCCAGATGTGCATTATACAATCTCTCCTCTCCCCTTTCTCCTCTCCTCTTGTGGGAACCCAAGGCCACACAACAGAAAGCTCTACACATCCATGGGGTCTGTGTCCCAGGATCTTTCAGAAACACCCACCCCAATCATTTCAAGGGCGCTTGCCTGTATTTTTGGCCATCTTGTAGCTATTGCTTAGAAACTATTGCTAGGAGCCCCGTAAATGAGTGCTTGGCCACTTTGTTCTGAGTTTTTGGTAAAACACGAGTCAGTTGTGCCACGTGTCCCAGAGAAATGATCCTGCCACTGGTCTGTGAGGAACCTGTGTCCTCCAACCTTTGTGCTAATAAGCCTGATGTCCCCAGATCTAGGCCACCTGCCATTCAAGGCTAGCCCAAGAGTGAGTGACAAAGAGCCTTACGAGCTGATGAAGGAACATATTAAATCCTTTCTAAGAAATGTCACTCCCTAGCTTCCAGCCACACTGATCTCAGGGACTATTTTGTGATGGATTTGTGTGTCCAGGTACCACTGTGATGACTTTAGTGACACACAATCACAAGAAAGAGCTGAGCATGGTAATGGTGCTACATTCAAGTCACAAACCTCTAGAACCTTCTCGCCCATCTAGATCAGAGATGATGGCTTTCAGAATACTGCAGTAAGCTGCAGTTATCTGCAAATCTGCCAGGCTGCAATTAGCTGCACAGCTGCAATGCTGCATGGCTACAAAGGCCCAAGGTTCATAGGGTCCCCGCTGCAGAGTAGGGCATTGTGCCCACCTTGAGAAGCCAATATGTAGTGACAGACTGGTATTGCTACCACAATAATATATATTATTATGTATATTAATATAATAATAAATGTATTATAAATAATAAAAATATCCTTTTATTCCCAGCCTGGAATCTGAAGACTGCTGCTGCTGGGGGATGGAGGGTTCTGAGAGAAAGAGAGATAAAAATTCATGAGTCAGAAGTGGCCAGGGGAGGCCTATAGATCTGGGTTTGAGAGAGAAATAGAGGGATAGGTACAGAGAAGGCAGCATCTCGAAGATGCTTTATTTCTGTCCTCCCCCACTCCCCACACTCCACAGACCAACCAGCAAGCACTGCTCTGGTCTCTACCCTGGACCCCCATCCAACTGTCAGTTTTTCTTTTTATACCCATCGTTACAGGGGGGCTTGTTCAAAGAGTGTGTTCAGATCCAATTACCATTACATCAACAATGGCTCCCACCTCAGAGGTCCATGCAGGAGTGGTATGTTAGGGGCAGTTGGGTGGAACAGTTAACCCTAGAGCAACACAGCCTTTACACTGTAGATCTAAGTGTGGGCAGCAATGCCAGATGCTAAGCATCAGCTCAGCCTCCAAACCCCAAGTTCCAAGAGCTCATGATTGCTTGGAAGTCTGGCAAAAACTCGATCTACAAAAACTCAAATGCTCTGAGTGGCATGGGAAAACTTTAAATCGATAAAAAAAAATAATAATAATAAATAAAATAAAATAAAGACTAACCCAGTTAGACTTCTATGAGTAAAGGACTGCTGCCTTGATTTTGTTTTATTGCCAGGTGCAAACCCAGTCAGTCTTCTTTCTTCTCTGCTTCCTGCCCTGAAACACGCCAAAAACCCAGGCCAACTCCAGCAGCCTGGGCAAATCTCTACCTGTTATAGGTCCAGGTGCTTGTTCCAGGATCTCCTCCTTCACGGCAACTCCCACGCATGCTTAAACTATGTTTCTGAGACAGGCAATGCCCAGGGCAAGCAGATTACCCAGAAAACCAAAATACACTGACCCTCTTGTTTAGGCAGCGTCACAGCTGGGATTAGAGTCAATGGATGTCACATTCTAGGTGTCCTCAGAGAGTCCCTGTAAACCATGACAATCCAAGAAAAAAAATTCTTAAATCTTTTAGGTGAACTTGAGAACTGGACTTTAAATGAGAGATCATTACTCTTGTGTTGGCCCCAGTACACTTTGTACCTATGCGTAAATCTAGTCCCCTTTCTGGGTTCATTTTTGGGTTGGTTAAATGAGAGGCTTGAACTAGATTAAAGGTTTCCAATTATTTTTTCTTCTTATGTGAATCGCCTGGAGAGCTTTTAAAAGTTCTAATGCCTTTCTAATATTCCTAATAATATGGTTGAGAGCTAGACCACAAGCATGACTTATGACATCAGAATAACCTCTGGAAGTGAGAGTGAGGCTGAAGCACATAGCCAGGTTCCGGTGATTCCAGTGTGCATCCGCCTTGAGGAACACTGTGTGAAATGAGGTCCTGCAGGTGTGTGCCACCCACCTAGCCTGCAACACCAACCCACACCTGACACCATGCACTTTTCTAATCAAGCACAGCTCTGCAGAGTTTCAGGCAAGGATTGACAGGAGAAATAATGGAAACCTACTCACCAGCCCTGAGCTAGATGGTTTCTAAGGATGCTGCCCAATTCTGATGTTGTGACCAACCAGAGGCAAAATGGGAAGCCAAATTGATAAGTCTGTGGGGGCCGGGCGGTGGCGCTGAAGGTAAGGTGCCTGCGTTAACCTAGGACGGACCGCAGTTCAATCCCCCGGTTCCCCATATGGTCCCCCGTGCCTGCCAGGAGCGACTTCTGAGCGAACAGCCAGGAGTAACCCCTGAGCATCACCGGGTGTGACCCAAAAACCAAAAAAAAAAAAAATTGATATGTCTGTGACATAGTTACAAAGTCTTTTGGTTATAAGGAAAGTAGCAGAAAATTCAGTTTTCTTGTTTTCACATCTGGAAAGAAAAAATAACTTTGGGTGGGGAGGTCACACTGGCAGTGCTCTGGGCTTACTCTGGACTCTGTACTCAGGGGACCATATGCAATGCCTGGGATCAAACCAGGGCTGGCCACATGAAAGGCATGTGCTTTAACACACGCACCCCCATACTAGCTCTCTAAACTCTAGGAAGAGTACCATTTTTATTCTCATTTTCAAGATCTTTGTGAAGATGGAAATTAAAAAACATGTGAGCGAGTTTTCTAAACAGAAAGTCATCTAATAATATAGTAGACTTAAGTTTTTTAAGCTAGGGGACCTTTCCTTAATTATAGTCTCATTTCATTCTCAAAGCACTCCTATAATATTGGGTTTCTGGCCCTGGCAAGAAAAGAATATTTTATTAAATCAGACTGTGGAGTCTTCTAGAACAGGACAGCTAAATTCCTATCTTCATTTCTAAGGGGCCTAGAGCATTCAATAAAAACTTTTTAATTTTATATGATTCTCAAGAGGAAATTATATGGCTCCTAAAACAGCAATTAGCAATATGTTTTGGAAGGTGTGGTATGACT